>JBAMJV010010084.1:0-25440 GCA_037951105.1 Echinarachnius parma
CTTTATAGACTTCAGTTAATCACATAGGGTCGTATATTTGCTTACTCAATCAAAAGGCCTTATTTGTACTCATTTCTTGCTTGTGGATGTGGTGTGGCAAGATTGGTAGTGCGCTCGCTTTCCAAGCGGAAGATCCCGAATTCGAACCCAGAGTATGCCTATCGCCATGATCGCGTATGTCCTTCAGCAAGACTTCAATATTGCTGCTCTCTATACCCAAGTGTATGAATTAAGATCCGGTAGGAGGTGAAAGCCTTTATGTGAACGATCTTCTCAATGGCCATGAGCCGCTTGGAAGGAATGCTCCCCAGGGAGTGGAGATGGTGCATACAATGTGTGCCGGTTTGCATTGTATCCTATAACTGGGGTAATGATATCATGGTAAAGTGCTTATAGATAATTATTTATCATATTATGCGCTATTACAATCGAGTATATTATTGTCTACTACTATTGTTCATATCCTAACCTAATAATATTATTTTTAGACAAGCTGTAGTTTCATGCATCACCTTCAAAATACATATTGAGCTGATATTTGACATTATATATGCATTTTACCCTCACAACAACCAGAACAATGGGAATGGATAATATTGAGAGCAATTGTCTTATGGTTTCTAATGTTCTGCACCCCCCCCCCCCCCCCCCCCCTCCCCCCCGACGCAAAACATCGGAGCAAACGGTGTATACTTAATGCATGAGTGACATCCGCTCGGATATATTGTGCATTGTCAATGCAACCCAGAGCGCATATTATGCCCGGCGCAGACAGAGCCGATTCGATCCGATCCGACTGGTTTTCAGCCTGATTAACTCAGTATGTGCTGCCTCAGGACTCCGATTTTTTAACTCAAGCGCCAGTCGGAGGCGGGGCGAGTCGGCTCTGTCTGCGCCACGCTTTACAGTTTTGTAATGTCTGTATGAGTGGTCCAACGCCCCCCGCCCCCCCCCCCCCCCCCCACCCCGATCAAAAACATCGTCACTTTTACGAATTAGGTGATACGCAGAAAAGCACATTGTTAACAGTCATGTCCACAGATATGATACTTTAAAATGTATAAAGAAAAGTTTATTCAGTACACAACAAAAACGTGCATGAGGTATCAAAGTGTGAATATAACCCTCGTGAAAGCGTGAGAAATCAACCCTCGCTCTATTGCCAGGTAACTATCTAAAATGTTCAACTTCCTCATCTCTGCATAGTGTTTTATCATTACTGAGGACAACGGGAATTGCTGACGATAATATAAGCCCTGTAACATAATATACAATAACACAGTAACGGTTTACATGCACGGTTACTCGATCAAGAGCTCGTGATATTCTGAAGCATTCTCCAATCATCTCCACTACCATCATTAACACTTAGAAAGTCTAACATAGAATGACGTATGTCTTATTTTTGATAGCTCGATCACTTATTCCGTCATAGGTCCAACAATTTCAACACACATGGCCTAATCACTAAAGATTATGAAGAAATTGCACCATCTATATTAGATAGCGATCACCGTATAACACAAGTGAGGCTAATCGTATGCAGCGTCACGTCATTTCGCAGTCCGTGAGTTTGTACAGTGAAGATAAGAGAGAGAGAGGTGCCTACCCAGGTCGGGGAGGGGGCACTCGCGTATACACGGGTATGTGCTGCTTTGAAGATCCATTTGGGGAGCCGATTGCCGCTCTCAAGGGTCTATTTAAAAACACAAGCCCGTATGGAGTTGCGAAACCGAATAAATATTAACATTTCATACTGAATATCTTGGATTTAGATGATTAGATTGGAACAACAAATATATGATGCAATCATCTGAGCAAAACATTAAAACACATTACTTTTAGAACTTGATCTTAGCTACAACATATCAAAATTTGGGACAAATTCAAGAAAATTGAGGGAGATAGAGGCAACATTACATAGTCGAAATTATGATATCGATAAAAACTGCAAATGTTCGATTCCGGTGGCCACATAATAACGTCATATTGTCCAGTTGGCAAAAATTACATATGAAATCATATCTACAGGTCACAATCTGTCAGGAAAATTGACCAGAATTGACCTTGGATTTTGAAAATTATTATTAATTAAAAAATAATAATATTTTGTACATATTTCACACCGATATTTCAAATAGCAGATTTGTAATGTTTGACGCTTCCGCGCGAAATAACAATAGGTGATACGCTATACGTATCACCCAAACAAAGAGACTCCTATTCTACTGCAATTAATTTTCAAAAGCCAATTGCACTTGTTCAAAACATACAATAACATACGTGAAACCGTTTTGGTAGTCGTTATATGTTTGTCAACTCAATATGAGGCCAAAGGGTTATCAATGTTCTATGTTGTACAGCTGTACAGTTATACAGTCAAGTAGCCTTTACCCTATACCTTTACCAGATACCTATATTCAACTCTTCATAATGCGTAAAATGAAATCTAGACAAAATAGGTATTACCTCTGATATTTTTTGTAAAAGTGCAGCTTCCCACGTTCCCGAATTTGTCCGTCGATGAACACTTTCCTGTATGAGAGCCTTCCTTGAGAGTGCCTCTCGCATCTCCGGTGCAGGTTACAGGGCTATGGTTGCTAGCATCAGTTGCATTTGGATTCTCCCAGTCAACGACAGCAGACGACTGACCAGGCTCAGCGAATATCGTCTCGTGAGGCTGGGGGCATTTGCTCAATTTTGGTGCTTCAACGTCTAAAACATGTTTACATTTATAATCAGATTAGTTTATGAATAATTCATATGACATCTCCATATCGTATCTGCATCGTAATCGAATACATTTGGCACACTTTGAGACCCTGAGTCAAATACATTGGTAGAGTATATATAGGACTTGGTCTCAGCTATACAGGGTGGCCCTCAAAAAACGGAACGGGGCACTTCCCAATATAAAGTAACAAAATGGTTATGTCTATCGGATAGGGTGTTTTTTCCAATGGAAAAACGATACCAAGAACAACAATTTTGGCCGTGTAGTTCGTGTTTTATGGCGCTGTGGGTGACACCATGTCAGGCTCCAACTTTTGTCAATTTTCATTAAGTCAGTGCCTGTTAAATCGCACTTACTGCCCGTCATATCATCAACAATCCGCGCGCCATTGTTAGTGTGCACCCAGCCGTGTGCCGAGAGAATGGTTTGTTCGATGGTATCACGGGGTATCACGGGAGGGAAGTGCGATTTAACTGGCACTGACTTGGTAAAAATTAACAAAAATGGGCACCTAACATGGTGTCACTCACAGCGCCCTACAACAAAAACTATACGACCAAAACCACTGGTCTTGGTATTGTTTTTCATTGGAAAAGACACCCTATCCGATGGACATAATAATGTTGGTACTATATTTTTGGAATGTGTCATGTTCCGTTTTGGGGGGGCCACCCTGTATAGCATGCGTTGCAATGCAGTAGTGAGGGGCCTTGCATATGATGTGTCCAGTTGCACCTGTACCATTGATGGGGTCTAGGGTTTTGGGAAAAAAAATTTAGACTGATAACTCTCAAGTGTTCCTATAATATGAGGGTAAAATATTGCATTTTTTATTATGCGTATTTTGTTGGGCGATTTGGCGAGTATAAAGTCGGCGACCCATATATACAGGTGAATTAGGTGAATTTAAATATCTGGCTGAATCTGGCAACCTGCTGGAGACTTAATTGTGCACTCAAATCAGAACAATTGAATACAATATGTTGGAGATTTCTATGGCTAAACTGGTGGAATAAATTTGCTAAAATTAATCGTTTTACATACATAAATATTGATTTAGGTATTGGGTTTGGTCGGGGTCCGTTTTGGAATATATGGGATAATTACGTATTCCGGCCATCATACATATTGAACAAAAGAAAACATAACGTAATACATAACATATACGTACAAACGTATCAAACTTGTTTTGTGATAATAGCTCAGAAAAAAAGTTGATCGCACATTGAGTGGAAACAAAAACGTATACACCCAAACAAATGAAGAAAGAAAATGTGTGTAACACGTTTTAAATTGTTATTAGAAATGAGGGACTCGCATTTCCACATACATTTGCGAGACTTTTATAAAAATGTTAAATATTAAAATGATTTTGTATTTATTTCAGACAAAGTATAGATAAAATAGTTAAAATCACCTATGCATTTATGAACATCATCTCCAGACCACTCGCCCGCCTGACCACAATATCGCTGTCTAGATGAGCCAGCTGGGAAGTTGAATCCAGTATTGCATTTATAGGAACAAATGCTTCCAAACGTATTGTTTGATGTGCAGTCCAACTCACCGTTGCGGGGTGCGAGAAGCGGATGACAGGTGGTTTCTGTACAATTATTAAGTAACGATGGAAAAAGAAAAGGTAATAATCATTATTTTTTCCGGGAAATCAGAATGAAGTGAGGAACTGCAATATTAAACCCGTTATAAATACTGCCGTTCTCTGTTGTTGTTTTTTTTCATGAGCTATGAATTCTGCTGAATTGAAGAAAAAAAACATGATAATTAATTTAGGAAATTAGATTGTGAGTAAGAACAGGAATGTCAGTATACGAAAGTAAACGCCGCGTGCGAAAACAAATATAGTGTGCATACATACGTCAGAAGACTGAGAAGAGCGTTACTCTTGGTCAATCCACATAGCCACTGTACAATGCTGTATGTTGCTATAAGAGCATTTTGAACATAAAAGAATTATGCTACTTAGATATTAAATAGACGTCGTTTATATTTGCTGAAGTTCAGAGACTTTATAATTATAATCTGAAGTATCTGGCCGCCAACACTGAGACAGAGCGGCTCAACAAACAAAAGAAGAGGATGCAAGCCCAAATAAACACCTTGTAGGGAACACCTACGTCCAAATTTCGGAAGACCCGTGCTATGTCACAGTTCACTCATATATACATTATATATATACATATATATATAAATATAAATATATATAAGCTAGCTACGCCTCACCAGCAGTCCTTCTTTCAATATAATATATATATATATATCATATAGACGATTTTCGAGACTAACAAAAGAAAAAACGCATTAAGAAAATATTGGAATACAATTAACCTGCATTTCGTTTAGAAATGTTGGAAATATCACGATCATAATGTAGATTACATGCACATTGTAAGCGTAAACATGTAATATTATGATTCGTTTGATCAACCTTTATACACTCACCTACGCAACTTGGTGGGTCACCATCACCATACCAAGATAGGCCACTGACGTCTCCATCGCAAGTTATGGTGCTAGCGCCCTCTAACCTGAACCCAGTGTTACACCCGAACGTACACTTGCTGCCTTTTCGCATTGGTATGTTTTTCGGACAATTGTGGAACCCATTGAAAAGATCACCTTTGCCATCGCACGTTACCACTAAACAAGAAAGAACGATGAATAAATGGTAATTGGTTATTGGTGTTGTCTATTTCAGTTGTAGTGTCTTAGTCCTGCCTTTGAAGATGGTTAATTTGTTTAGGTTGAGTGCGTACGTCTCTTTGCACGCTATTTCTTTTACATTGCACTTTTTAACCTATAAACTGCTGGGAAGTATTTAGCTTGGAAAATGAAAACATTCACGTTAGTTAGCAGATGCAGTTTTTTTTAAGTTACTGCACTGTCCTGTTACCAACTGACTTACATGCATCCAGTAACTCGTTCAACTAACTTAATGGAACTTGAAAGGACGAGATCAATAAAGCAGAAAAACAAGAGGACCGGAAGCTGCAAAGCAGCATGTCGTTAGAGCACATGTTCATCCCTGCATTCATCTAGTCATCCGAGGAATGCTGATGTAACCGAAACAACCTTGTATTGACGGAAGGGAATTGAAAGAAAAACAGTGGACTTGGTTAACTTTGTAATTTATGAGCACCAGGGGGGCTGAGGTCTTTTGCCCGAATAATAATCCTTCTCTTTTTTCACCTGACAAGCCAAAAAAAAATAGATCTGCGCCTATTTGAGGCTCGAAATGTATTGTTTTTATGGTGAAGTCCGAAAATAATATGATTTAACCCAAACATGGGATCGTTAAGCCTGAAATTGACGTTGTATTACCCTAGAATGACATATGTTTGTCCGAATGTAACATTACTTTGCCCGAATATGACTTAATTTTGCCCGCATGACTTTTTGATATGCCTTTTGCCCGAATAAGGCCGTTTTCAAAATCCAAGGGGCTGCAGCCCCCCCCCCCCCCCCCCCACGACTATATACCACACATCGAGCTCTTAATTCGGACCAAGTGTATCTCATGTGTCTTTCTTCAATACAAAGATAGTCTATTGTCATTGTTCTCTATTTTGGGGCAATTTTTGCAGGCGCTATAAGTTTTTTTCAAACAAAATTGAAAGTGTTTTGTTACTTCCTCTTCTTCTTCTTCTTCTGCTTGTACTCCTTCTTCTATTGACGATTTGCATCGCTTTTATCTTCACATTTCTCATCTTTAGACCTTTTATTAGGTGTTTTTATCATTATTATTATTATTAGTAGTAGTAGTAGTCACTGGCGTACTGGTGGGGGCTTGGGGGCTCTTGCCCCCCCCCCCCCCCCCAAATATATATATTTTTTTTTTTTTTTTTTCTAATTCGACTATACAGTGATTTTAAAAAGGGGATTTCTTGAGAAATGATAAATCAGATTCTACTTCATGTCAAGTCAAATTTCCTTTCAAGGTATGCACCAGATTGCATAATTTCAAGTACAAATTTTCACAAATTTTCCCTACCGTGCAAGGGCGGAAACCCCCTCCCATCAAACACTACCCTCTCTCTAAAAAACGAGTGCTGCTCGCGATCGTGCACCTGGAGGAGCAAATTTAGCTCCACAAGTGTAAGTAGTGAATAAAAGTCTGCGAGGTGCTAAAAGATCGGTGCTGAAAACTGGTGCTGTGAGAACAGCACCACAACGTGCTAAATTCGCAACAATAGAGACTGTATGATACTATCCTTAGAGTGCGTTCGGCGTCCCGTGATGGGAGTTAGCTCAGTCGGTATCGCGTCTGACTTGGACGCGTGGGATCGCAGGTTCGAATCCTACTATCGGACATCTTTATCCTGCTTCTTTTACCACGGAATGCATATGAGCTAAATTAAGTTCCGAGTTAACGGAAGCCATCCCTCCCCCCGTATTATTTGTTAGCACTATGGGTTTTATTCATCACACACAATGTGGATTTCTTAGCACCAAACGTGCAAATTCGGTAACACTTCAAGTGGTGCTTAACTAGCACTTGTACTAGTGCCGAACCAGCACAGGCTGTGCTGTCCCTAAGCGAGCACCGAAAAGGTGCTGAATATAGCCCTCCAAGTGCTAAAAACAGCACTTCTGGTTTTTTTTTAGTGTAGTTAAAGTAGTAGACGTAGTAGTAATATTATGATTATCATCATTATTGTCATTATTAGTATTAGTATTTTTATTATTATCATCAGGAAGGTTATTATTAGTTATTATACAAATGATGCACAGGCATGAGTGGATCGGTACGAATTGGGTGCACGAGTTTAACTTTGGTATGGCTTAAACCCACGAGCGCAGCGAGTGGGTTTTAGACCATTTCCAAAGTTAAAAGAGTGCATACAATTCTTACCGATCCACAAAATATGCCTGTGCAGCATTTGTTTTATAAAATGGTCGCGAAAAAATGTGAAAATCAGACTTTTTCCCAGTTGGCTAAATTTACCGACCCAGTACTGACCCATTGCTGGGAAAAAAATTTTGGATTTAAAAAAAAAACAATTAAATTATTTTTTTATATCAATTTTTTGTTTTATTTTAAATGATTTTTTTATATCATTTTTTTTTTAAATGATAGAATATATTTTTTTTTTTTTATAGAAATTTTTTTTTTAATAATATATTTTTTTAAATGATATAAATTTTATTTATTATTTTTTTTATTTATTTTTTTTATTTCATGCATCAGTAACAAACTTTTACATACTAATTGACCAATCAGAATGCAGGGATTCTTCTACCCATTTTATAAACTGTTATTGTTATAACTATCAATATCATTTTTATTGCTTATAGCTGACATCTACTTACCTATCACTCTGAAGCCAATGACACACCAGGCTGAATTTTGTTCATTGTCTTTTGCTTCATAGAGGAGAATGTGGCCGTCGCCTGCCAGATTCCCGCCGAAGCTTCGGGGCAGCTGAGCAGGATGGATTAACCTGATGAGTACAAAACGGATATGCTGGGTGGTAAATAAAAATTGTACACATATTTTCAGCATGTGTGTTCATGTGCCAAGTTCTCATCGGCTAGAACATGAACATAAACTTGACACAAAGAAAGGTGCAAAAAAACGGTGAAGTAGTACATTAAACTGTGTGTTGCTACATGGTGTACGGCAAACTTTGTGTTATACTTGTATATAATTTGATGAGTAGTGTGCGTAATTTGATTGTCACTTTCTTATTTACTATAGTGTAATTAGCATGAGCTGTAATATACAGTATGTACATATGTGTACAAAATTATGCAATTTTACTCCTACACTGCATCAAGTCTGCACATTTTGCTACTTATTTTGCACCTGTGTGGGAAATTTACCTACTACGTCCGGTCCGTAGGAAACGCCCGTAGTCGCTCGCGTGCGCGGAGATGACAACTACGTACGAAGACAGCCCAGAAGGTTAAGGGGCTTGGCATGGTAATGGTGCAGTCACACTAAAGGTCGCTCATGAAGCGATCTTCAGCGCTCTAGGATCTTTCTTTTTTTAAGGAGCCTGAACATTTCCGTGGGATTTTTTGTATGAAAGCAAGCCACCCATTCAAATATCTCAAGGGCACCCCAAATAACAACAAAAAACATGATTGCAGCCTGAAATCTTGTGCTGGTGAAAATTGAGAATCATGGAAGAAAACCACACAATTTTAACACTAAAAAGGCCGGTAAGCCATTATGCCTCCTCCCCCCTCCTCTTGGAGTTTTCCGATTGGTCTAAAAAGCTTAAAGATGACGCCCCGCCACTTTGTGATTTTTTTTTGTTGTGTCTTGCGGATCTTGCAAAAATCTGACCTACCTTGACAAAGTCAGGTGACTTTTTATTTCTGTATGTCAGCCCCAAAATGGCTAATTTTCGTGATTTTTGAACAAAACAGATGGAAATATAATTTGTACTAAAAAGAGATAGGCCTAAACCATTGGTTATTTGGTCTTGTTTTACATTTTAGGGAGGCTCGAAATAATTGAATTATAGTAAGAAATGAAATAAAATGAAACAAAAACAATGAAATACATAAGTTTAAAAAATGACTCTTCTATTTTTTGGTTGAATTATCATTCCAAATGGTCGAAATAATATACACAGTGAAAACAAATGTTTAATTATCATAGATATATATGATTTATGGGCAAAATGTAAATTACATGACCTTATTAGCATAAATCACCATATATATTCATATGAATTAATTTGTTTTAAATACCATAGTATTCTACATGTATACACATAACTTGACATGCGTGCACATTTTAGCGGCGATCGGGCCTTTAACGGCCGAGATCTTGCGGGGGCCATAACGCTCCCCCTGTCGTAGAATGACCTTAAATAGCCCGGCCTTTTGGGGTTAACTGATTGAACAATAGCATATTTGTAGATATCCATAGGATAGTTCGACATAATATTTAGCTACAATAATGTCAACATAATTATAATACAAACCAAATAATACAACGTTTACCTTGTTAAGTATTGCAAGATAATAATAAATGTCAAAATAATGCGATGTGTTGCTGCAAAGTATAGTAATAATGTATGAAATTGGTCAAGTTAATAAAGTGTAATGAATCGGTATACAAATATGGCAGGCCTCTCAGGATTGTCACACCCATAACCGAGGTCGAAGGCATATAACTCTGAGCAGTTGAGTCCTGGCTTGCGACAGGAACACTCGCATTGTCATATTTGGACGTTGCGGTACAGCCGCACTTCAACAGCTGGATGACCTCGTTTGGTGCGGGCTGTTGCTTGGTCATCACTGGAACCCAAACATCGTCTTTCACGTTCCAGCCACAGTCCTGTGATAACGGTACCTCTGGGTTTGGAACAGAATCATTGTTCCAGATGATTGCTTAGTAGTTTGCCCGCAGGATTGCTTGTTGCAGTGCGTCTTGTGTAGACTGCAACCTATCTGATTCGGCCTGTGTCTTTGTAAAAAGCCACCATCTCAGCTTTTCCACCTCGACAGTCAAGTTCACTGGCAGGTAGACCTTGCAGAGGAACTCTTCAAAACCATCATAAATGGCATCACTTGGCCTTGACATGGTTCCTAGACGTGTCAGTGCAGATATCTCGTTGCTGTCATCCCTTGCGTCACGGAAAATCTTCAAGAAAGCAAGTTTGCCCCTGCTAGCAAAGCCCCCTGTGTTAGCAGTTTCACTAATGGCATGCAATGCTGGCAAAGCAGCAGCCTTATTTGGCCCCAGGGCTTCGTAGATGGGTCCCAGGGGAATGACACGTTGTTTCGTACCAACTCCAATTACGAAGTTGGTGTAGCTACGTACATAACTTGGGATACTTCTGGAATGCGGTCTGGTACAGATGGACCACAGATGAAACAGTGATTGTAGGGTGAACACAATTAATGTGCTTCCATCGCTCTCCTCACATGCTTTCCCGCAAGTATCTGCTTCACTGTCATTGGTTCGTGCAGATCTGTTTCCGTCCAGCAGAAGTCGATGCCGCATACTTTCTCGGGTGGTAGTTTTATGTTCGTCTTGTAGTAGGACTGCCTCATTCTCTTTTCTGAATGCCCGCTGCTGAGACCTAACCACGGTTCGACCCATCAGTCAGGTAACATCTGGAAGGGAACCATTTGATGGTTGTGGAGGGTCTTTACTACATTGCTAGGTCATGTAGGTGGCTTTGGACAATCAAGCAGCTATGGTAGTAGGTCATCAGATCCTTCGGGATGTCTATAAAAGCTGGCTGGGGGAGTTATAGTCTAGGTGTCTCATTGTCATGTTGGCATCTTTGGTAAATTGCCATCGCTGTCCCATGCAGGGAGCGCTTCCCATCTGGAGTGGCTTCTGCGAAGTCAATGTTGTCTAATGCTAACTGCAACATATATGGGTCTCTCATCAACAACATATGAGGGTATGTATACACCATCGTTGGCCTTCATTCGCCGTAGGACTTAAGTCACAACTTGCCCTTCCAACCGCAGGAGTCATGTGTATCCAACTGAACTGCCAAACCTATTCACGATGTTGACGATGTTCTTGCTTCGAATGGCCTGGCGGATGGCCACTCCAACTGCAAGCGTACAACGTACAATCACAAAAAAGCAAAGCTCCTTGTAGGGAGTTGATTGAGACCGGATGAAGTTCCCACCACCACTTGGTAACTATATACTGGTTGAGGCATTGGGATCACCGACACCCATGGCTGACCGTTGCTTCTCATAATATCCTTCAGCTCGTTTACACATTGTGACATTGACAGTTTCTTTCTGTGTCATGTGCATGGCATACTTCAGTTTAAAGGGGTAGTTCAGGTTTGGTATAGAGGGCGCTTTAAGAAATGATTGTGTGTGAGGTAATGAAAAACTGAATGTCAAATTTGAAAGAGCATACAATTTTAACGACAGAATAAACTTTATTTGATCAAAATCGGTTCAGAAACAGCTGAAATATCAATAAATATATCCGATCGGAATAAACCTGGGACCCCAGGTTGATTTGATAGTTTTAAAAAATGTATATCAAATGCTTACACTTTTTCAAAAATTTTCAAAAGAGGTTTTGGTATAGTTGTTGATGATTTCTCTATTTAATCATTATTTCAACAAAACATCATATGCACAATTTTGTATGAAAAATGGTTGAAACCAATGCGTTTTTAGAGCGCACCCTCTTGTGTTTTAACGGCTCTTTTTGAATGATAACAGGTTTTTAAAGTCGATTTTGATTTATTATATTTTCCGAGCATGGTGTAGTTATGAATATTAGTTTGTAATGTTATTGTGCAGGGGGTGTATTCTGAAAACGATTTAAAGCTAAAATTTATTGTATCTACGTCATATCTACGTCACTAAAATATTACACTGTACTTAACCCTAAAAAGGCCGGGGGGCCAAAATGGCCCCCCCCCCCCTCCCCCCCCCTCTCCGCGATTTTTGTTATTGCTCCAAAACGCGGTAACATGACGCGACGCTGCTTGGTGATTTTTTTCTTTTGGATCTTGCGCATATTTTAAAACAAACATTTTGAAAATCGGACCTACCGTTACGAAGTCGTGTCCGGACTACTACCCCCTGGACAACCACCCCCGGACGATTACCCCCCGGACAACTACCCCCCTAGGACAATTACCACCCGGACAACTACCACCCGGACAATTACCCCCCTAGGACAATTACCCCCCAAGACAATTACCCCCCAAGACAACTACCCCCCAAGACAATTACCCCCCAAGACAATTACCCCCCAAGACAACTACCACCCAAGACAATTACCCCCCAAGACAATTACCCCCAAGACAACTACCACCCAAGACAACTACCCCCCGGACAACTACCCCCCGGACTACTACCCCCCCCCTCCCCCCCGGACAACTACCCCCCCGGACAACTACCCCCCGGACAACTACCCCTCGGAAAACTACCCCCCGGACAACTACCCCCCGGCCAACTACCCCCGGATAACTACCCCCGGATTATTACCTCCCGGACAACTACCACACGGACGATTACCCCGCAAGACAACCACCCCAATACAAATTATATGTGATTGGTCAGGCCACCGGCCGGTATAGCTTGGATTTTTCAAGGCCGAGGGTTCGGGCTTTGGGGGTGCGTATATTCAAAAACGTGACCAAGACAACTTGCTGAGTCATATTAGTGTGCGTTTGTGTGAGTGGGGGGGGGGGGATCCGCCGCTGATTTAGACCACTGTTTTAGTTTTGTAAGCAGGGAGTTGGGGTTGTCAAATGTCAAATGGGCCGATCGCTGCCCGAGACCAATACAAAGTGGTCCTTTCTTAAGGGGGGGGGGGGGGGGGTGTACGCACCTCATGCTACGGGACTGCCAATAGAATATACTGCAGTTATCGTACGATATCGCAATCCGAAATGTAGGTAAAAACATTGTGCGGCATCCGGTGGATTTTTGACCTAGGCGTATCACATGTTTTATTTGTTTTTGGTCAATTTCGTAATAGCTTTTCATTCGTTTCAATAAGCGTGTCATTAAATTTCACGAAATTGAGCTGAAGGCTTGTAATTTTGGTTCAAAATTGCATTATGTTCATACGATTTAGTTCTTCGATCAACTGATTCACAATTTTTATCATTCAATAAAAACACGCTTTGCATTTACTGTGTTTGAAAATCAAATTGATATTATCATGTTCGATTCCCAGTTCCCCACCACCCTAATTAACAACATCAACCGCAACGGCGCGCAAACCACACTTTCGCGCGAGTTACCAGGAATGAGTCATTTTTATCCGCCATGTGGCATTCAGTTATACTCAGAATGAAGTACACGTGAGTTTTATTTCTCTCCTGATCAACATTATGCAAAAAGCATTATATTGCGCCAACGGATTGCCCGATATTACTCGAAATCGAAATACGTTTTAAATCGGAAGCAAACAAAATGTTTCCGAATAATCAATATATGAATTATAATGTTAAAAACGATTATAAACTACTAAATACAACTGCGGTAACAAAATTGTCAAAAATACATGAAATACATGCTTACAATGCACCCGGGGGGCGGGGAGGATGGGGGGGGGGGGGGGATATGCCTCCCCCCCCCCCCCCCCCCCTCCCCGTACATTTGAAAGTGGAGGTGATTGTCTCTCCCACTTCTTAATACAAACATTATGTATGTTTGATTCCATAGCTTCAACTACGTATCATATAATATTACTGTCTAGGATATGCACCAAATCGCTCCACTACCAGTTGTCCCCCATCCCCCCACCCTCCCCCCACCCATGCATTTGAAAGTGGAGGTGATTGTCTCTCCCACTATTTAATATGCATAAATTATGTATGTTTGATTCCATAGCTTGAACTACGTATCATATATAATATTACTGTATATAGGATCATATGCACCAAATCGGTCAACTACCAGCTGTGCCCACAAGGCCATAATGCCCCCCCCCCCCCCGGCTTCTGAAGACCTCAAATAGCCCGGCCTTTTTAGGGTTAAGGAATAGCAATTTGCTAAAATATATTTTAGTGAAGTAGATATGACGTAGATTAGGGTTAACTTTTAACTTCAAATACACCCCCAGGTTTTGGTTGCTAAAGTTCAGTCTTACCAAAACGATCCCTTTAACCATGTTAACCCTAAGTTTAAGGCCGGGGAGTGGCTATCATGGCCCCACCCCCTTCATGATTTTTCTGATTGTTTGGGAATGCGTAAAGAATGCTCGGGAATGCCCGCCGCTTCGTTACTTTGTTCTTCCAGTCTTGCGCATCTTTTAAAACACTTTTTTGTTTAAATCCGACATACTGTTATATAGTGATGTCCCAAAACCCAGTTAATTATAAACATGGTACCCTCATCTTTAGATATTTAGTTGAGATGCACTTAACACCAAGTTTATATCTTTGTAATCCTTCCCCCGTATTAAGACCAAGTATATTCATTCTAATCCCCTTCCCAGGAAAGGCTACTTTATTATGTTTACATCCTGTCATAAAACCAGCGCCTTGACCAAGTGGTCTATTGTCTTGGCGGCCCCCACTTATGCCTTTGTGTCAGCGGCCCCGACTCAAGTCTTTGTCCATTTGACACAATGTTACCTACCCTCATAATTTATACATGCACTTGTATCCTCCTGGATAAATACGAGATGTTTTGGCTTTCTCAGGAGGAGTGGAGTTTTGATCACCATTAGATCAAGACCCTCTTTTAGCTGGCTCTCTTCGATCTTGTATCATATCATGTGACGACGTTGTGCTCCATAGTTTGGAGTTAATAAATACTTATATTCTTCTCCGGAATTACTTGACTCCTAGCTCTTCATTTATGTACCTCTCCTACTAATAATAAGACGATCCGATCCCAACACAACAATACCGTTACAAAGTCATGTGACCTTTTGTCTTTGCATGTCAGCCCGAAATTGTTCATATTCGTGAGTTGTGTACAAAACGTATGGACATATCACTTTGATTATTTGGTCTTGTTTTCAATTCAGGTGTTTGGTGTTTGGGGGGTCAAAATAGTTGAATTATAGTTAGAAATAAAATGAAACAACAATATCAATGAAATACATAAGTTAAAAATCAAAGAAATACATAAGAAATTATCAAAACACTAGAAAACATAAGATATAACCTGGCTTTCCAATTTGCTTTTGTTGGATTATTATTATATATGGTCTAAGGAATATATGTACTGAAGAACCAATGTTTAATTAACCAAAAAAAAATACCGTGGTATTCTTTACATTTTACTTGACATCATTGGCGTAATGAGCCAAAACTCTTTCTTTTCTTTTTTTGGGGAGGGGGGCTGAGAAGTCCGCATCACCACCAAGTATAGAATAATGGCAGGGTTGTAAACTTTGAGCAAGCGGTGAGTGTGAGACTTTGCGACGACGAGAAACGACCAAGCCAGAGGGAACTAAGCGACTGAGGGGGGAAGGCGTGGGAGTGGGGTATCCCCCCTCATACGGTTGGGAGCTTTTGCATGATTGTACTTGAATTGTGCAATTTGGTGCATACCTAGGAAGGAAATTTGGACTTGAAGCCGTGTAATATATGTTGGTAAATGCATCATGATTCTACCGACTAGGGAAAAGTAATATTTTTTTCATTAAAGGGATCTAGTAACTTTGTTGGCATGTGCAAAAAGTGATGAATGGTTGATGCAATGTATAGTGTTGTTATCTCATATGTCCACAGGGTATTGTGTGAAAATTTCAAGTCAAATGGACATTGCATGGCCAAGTAATGAGCGAAAATGCAAAGTGATATTGGGTGAAATTCACTAACTCACTGCATTCACTTTGTACAGGGATGAAAAACTCGCCCGGAGTTTTTCTTATCTGAATACTTCGATCGTACATATCTTTGTAACGAAAGGGAAATTTGAAAAACCAAAACCTGTCCCGTGATTTTATTGTTAATACGAATACAACAAGGTATAAGGGAACCGCTAGAATAAAAATTTTATTTTGAGGATTTGGACAATGTTACTAAGTCCCTTTAAGAAAACATAATAATATAAATATACACCCCCAAAATAATGTTCGCAGTGACATACAGTTAAAAAATTGCACCAAATGCCACATTATCTATGATACAACAAGACGAACAAGGTACCTACTGGAAGACGTAGACAAGACCGATTTCCGAGGGAGCGAAGCAACCGAGATGGGGAGGAATTGATGGGAGGGGGAGGGGAATGGTGTGATTGGAGGGGGCAAGGGAACTTTTGCATTTTTACTTGAAATTGTGCTATCTGCATGGTGCATACCTAGGAAGGAAATTTGACTCGACATGACGTAGAATATGAATATGATGTCTCAAGAAATACCTTTTTTTATCACTGGTATCGAATTAGAAATAAGCCATGTTTTAATATTATTTTTGGGGGGGGCAACAGCCCCCCCCCCCCCCCCCAAGCCCCCCACCAGTACGCCAGTGCTTGACATGCATGCACATTTTCGCGGCGATTGGGTGTTTCACGGCCGAGATATTAAGGGGTGCCATAATGGCCGCCGGCCGTAGAAAGACCTCAAATAGCCCGGCCTTTTTAGGGTTAAGGGGGTCCCTTGCTGGTCACCTGCACAATATTTCAGACTGCAATCATGTTTTTTAGTGTTATTTAGGGTGCCCGTGAGACATTTTAATGGGTGGCTTGCTTTCATACAAAAAAATCCACAGTACTTTAATTCGGTGAACATGCTCCCTAAATAATAGAGTGTGTCCCAGATAAAACGAAACCGGGTTTCATGGCAGAAATTTGTCTTAATGTCTTAATTAATAATTTCTTTGATGAGAAATACATGAATGAAAAGCTCTGTTTCTCTTCTTTCATATTGATGTACAACTTATGGCACATAATTCACGCATGACTGAATTAGAACAATGGACATTGGTGTTACCAAAATTCTATTTGCACGCAGAAATTGCAGGTTTGGGTGAGTTGTTAGGGTACTAAACGTACTTATTTTTAAAAAGGACAAACACCGCATAAAAATTCATATTTTTATCTTTTATATGACACTTATTTATGCCAGAGAACGAGTACAATGAAAACATGCTTGATTTCAGCCCAAATGAGTAACTTTCCTGATCTATATTTTATAGCATGTTTCCCATGTTTTCCATGATCCCCATGTTTGTGTAAATTCACTCATGCATCAAATCCATTGTCAGCTGCTAAGTCAGGATAGCTGAGCGACTTCTTACTCAACTATCTACTCATTTGGGCAGAAATCAGCCATGTTTTCATCGTACTTGATCTCTGGCATACATCGTTTATTTTTGGTGCATGAGGTGTCATATTAAAGATAAAAATATTATTTTGTATGCAGTGTTTGTCCTTTTTCAAAATAAGTACGTTTACTACCCTAAAAACTCATCCCAAAACTCACCCAAACTTGCAATTTCTGCGTGCAAATGGAATTTTGGTCACACCAATTTCCATTGTTTTAATTCAGTCATGCGTGAATTATGTGCCATAAGTTGTACATCAAATGAAAGAAGAGAGACAGAGCTTTTCATACATGTATATCTTAAACAAGAGCGTACAAGAGCGTACAATTAATAAACAAGAGCGTACAATTAGCTATCTGGGGTCATAGATTTAACAATTTTCGGCGATGTCACTGCGTTGGTAAATTTTATTTTTATGTTTTCTAAGTTCGGGAGCGCAGAGCGATCGCCACGTGAGCGACCATAATCCGAACACACCTTAAAGGGAGTGTAACACATTTGCATCCACCAAACCAGGTGGGAAAACAAATCTTGTAACTTGTAGGCCTGAACGAAAGCTCTTAAATGACACATTGTACAATTTAAGTTATGTGTCCCTTTTTGATCAGGTAAGAAAGAAATCGAATTTTGTATTTATTTATGTTTTCAAAATCGCTAAACGTCTAGGCTAGACGTTAAGGGGTATCTACACACTTCGATGAACACACACATCGTTCAATATAAAATGTGACTGACTGCAATGCCAATGCATTGACTTGCGAACTTACACGGTGCAATTATCCATGGAACAAAGGCTTTCACTACCCTAGTTTCTAAGCTACAAAACAACTATTGTACCTGGTCACTTTCTATAGCTTGCCTACCATACCGTAGCATGTTCTACACACACCTCATATAATAATAATAATAATAATATATAATATTTATATTGCGCTTCATACTGATGTTTCTAAGCTCAGAACGGAAATAATACAACTAATATGGTGTGCGCCCGGAAAAAAATACCAATACCAATACTACAAAAAATAAACAATTAAATGACAACATAATACAAAAATACATGTGCTTGACGAAAAATTCTACGGTTGGTTGAACAGATAAGTTTTAAGAAGTGATTTAAATATGTCTACTGTGGGAGCATCTTGAATATGATGGGGGAGCTTGTTCCAAAGGGTTGGGGCTATTGTGGAGAAGGCATGGTCTCCATATCTTGTCGTAGTACGGGGTCCATGGGAAAGCTGCAGCGTTGAGGAGGAACGAAGATGTCTGGACGTGGATGAAGAACGAAGTGAAATGAGATCTTGGAGGTAATAAGGTGCAAGTTGATGAAATATTTTATACACAACAAGCAGGATTTTGAAGCTAATGCGGTGGTGGACCGGAAGCCAGTGGAGGGAACGAAGAACTGGGGTTATATGTTCGGATTTCCTAGTAAGGGTGACCAGCCTACACAGTAAAAAAAAATTAAACAACTTTTTAAACAACCAAAAACGTTGTTTAAGCCGGTCCCTCTAACAACGTTGTTTAAAATTTTGAACAACCAAGATCTTGGTTGTTCAAAATTCTAAACAATGTTGTTAGAGGGACCGGCTTAAACAGTTTTTTTTGCTGTTAAAGCCGGTCCATCTAACATCATTGTTTAGAATTTTGAACAACCAAGATCTTGGTTGTTCAAAATTTTAAACAACGGTGTTAGAGGGACCGGCTTAAACAGATTTTTGGTTGTTTAAAAAGTTGTTTAGTTTTTTTTACTGTGTAGCTGCAGAATTCTGGATACGCTGAAGTGGGGCAATGTGAGATTTGGGAAGACCAGCTAGAAGAGAGTTACAATAATCAAGATGTGAGGACACAAATGCGTGGACAAGGCGTTCAGTTGCTATATCATTAGCCTACCGTCCGGTACACACATTGTACACTACAATGTACATTCAATATAATGCATAGTGTGCATACCGATAGTACTAAACAACTGACATGATAACTTAACCCACTCCATGTTACTCCATATTCAATGTGCACTGTGGTGTCCCCTGAACCTAACATTATACCAGGCATATAAAAGACCTGGGGAAATATGTACAGTGTATTGTTATGTGTGTACGTGTCAACGATATATGGTACGTGTATTATAACATTGAACTGTGTGTATCGCTGTGTAACCAGCGTATGTCGTATTAGTATACAAATGATGCGCAGGTATGAGTGGGTCGGTAGGAATTGTTTGCACAAGGTAACTATGGAACTGTTAAACCCACGAGGCGAAGCCGAGTGGGTTTAGACTAGTTTCCATAGTTACCGCGTGCAAACAATTCCACCGACCCACGAAATAAACTTGCGCATCATCTGTTTTATAGAATGGGCATTGTTACGCCCCCCAAAAAGTCAAAAAATTAAAAATTAGAAAAATTACCGGATGCATGAAATAATTTTACCGGACGCATGAAATTTTTTACCGGACGCATGAAATGTTTTACCGGACGCATGAAATTTTTTACGGGACGCATGAAATTTTTTACCGGACGCATGAAATTTTTACCGGGCGCATGAAATTTTTACCGGACGCATGATTTTTTTACCGGACGCATGACTTTTCATGCATCCAGTACAATTAATATTCTGCACAAATTTTGCTCTCAACCAATCAGATTGCAGGGATTTATCAACCCATTCTATAATATCGACTAATCAAGTGCCGAATCATCCAGAGACTGAGTTACCTCAAGCCATATTTTTTCCGAAGTAAAAACATAAAAATATTAAATTCGTTTATTGAAGAAGTAAGGATTCAATTAATTTGATATTTCTCACACATTTTATTAACATCATTCCCTATATAGCTACATGCACATTTTGAGAAAGATCCGTGATGTTTGCAAATGTGTTACACAGCCTTTAATAGGTGCACAAAATGGTGTAACTTATACATACAGTATAACTTTATTACCTCAAGCTAAGTCTCCAACCGACGGTATTACTTCATCCATATTTCAACCCCTTTTTCGTAGTGTGCTTCACATGTTTTACTCATTATAACACCCTTCCGAGATTGTTTTGTTTTACTTACATTGGTGTAACGGGGCCATTAGGAGATTTATCGTCTTTAGCTCTCGGTTGTTCCCACCCAACAATGTCATCTATGCTGATGACGTCAACTGTCTTTTGATCCGGGTAAGCATGAACTCTGTCTTCAGACATACATCCGGATGGTTTGGTAAACGTCGGTGCTATGTTGTCTGAAATTACAAATATACAAAAAGAAAGCATCTTACTTGTACAATTTTGGTGACCAACAGTTTCAAATTGCACACAAAGTAGAAAATCAGGATTATATGCAAAAATGTTGCCATTATAAATTATTGTGTGGTAACGGGTGCGGTTCGTTATTCCGAAGGTTCGTTATTCCGAAGGTTCGTTATTCCGAACACGCAAATTTCCTATACCTGAGTGTTCGTTAATCCGAAAATGAAATAGGGTTCGTTAATCCGAACATTTGTTGCATTATTCCGAAGGTTCGTTATTCCGAAGGTTCTTTATTCCGAAGGTTCGTTATTCCGAAGGTACGCTATTCCTAAAATGAAATCGGGTTCGTTATTCCGAAGGTTCGTTATTCCGAAGGTCCGTTATTCCGAGGGTTCGTTATTCCGAAGGTTCGCTATTCCTAAAATGAAATCGGGTTCGTTAATCCGAAAATGAATTTGGGTTTGTTATAATGCTATAATTTCATATAAAGAGATAAAATAAACTTAAATGTTTGATTGGTCTGGCCAAGGGAGGGAAAGGGGGAGGGGTATGCTTAATGCAGGCTGTAAATTAAATAAACAAAACACAAACTATAGTATTATAACAAGCCCGATTTAATTTTCGGAATAACGAACCCGATTTTATTTTCGGATCAACGAACCTTCGGAATAACGAACCTTCGGAATAACGAACCTTCGGAATAACGAACCCGATTTTATTTTCGGATCAACGAACCTTCGGAATAACGAACCTTCGGAATAACGAACCTTCGGAATAACGAACCCGATTTTATTTTCGGATCAACGAACCTTCGGAATAACGAACCTTCGGAATAACTGAACCTTCGGAATAACCAACCTTCGGAATAACGGACTGTAACCGTGGTAACTCGTGCTTACTCGCAGCACATCATGAAAGTCGAACGATGAAAACAGATATCTGAAGAACAGTCAGAGCTCAAAGTAGTTCACTTCCAATCTCTGAAAAGTAGTACCCATAGAGTAACTAAAATAGTACGGGTAATTTGCCTTATAGTGGAACAACACGACTGAATTCGTTACAGAGAAGGAATTTTAATCGAAAAATGATACCAAGATCAGAAAATTTGGTTTCGTTCTTGCGGGACTTAGAAAACAATACTGGGTTTAAATTTTGCCAATTTCGGCGTGGGTTAGGGTTAGGGTTAATATCGTCAAAGGTTCGCCTGTCAAAGTCAATACTCTAGGTTTTCCCGGCCAATTTCCTACATTACATGCCCAAATTCGTTTATGTATATACATTCAAATTCATGCAATTGCCGTGGAGGAATCGCTTTGGTCATTCAAATTCGTATTCCGAGCATTCACATTCGTATATGGGCACTTAAATGTTAAATCGCAAACTTTAAATTCGCAAATGTGCATTCGATGTTATTAATGGGCGTTATTTTCAACATATGCGCATTCAATTTAATACGGTAAGCTTGGCAATCTCTTGTTTGTGCATTCAATTTCGTTTATGGGTGATCCATTTCCAGACATGTTCATTCAATTTTACCAGTGTTGTATGCGTCGAGGCCGGCTTCGAGGCCGAAAATTGTGTCCTTGGCCTCGGCCTCGAAGCCTCATGTCTCGGCCTCTGCCTCGTCCTCGGAGGCTTATGTCTCGATGTCTCCGCTCGAGGCCGGAGTGAGTCAGCAGTTTTACATTTTTAAAAAATCAGGGGGAGTATCCAGGAAAACAAAAGGCCCCAAATACTAACTGAACAATTAAAAGGTCTTAAAAAAGGGTGCGGTTCGTTATTCCGAAGGTTCGTTATTCCGAGCACGCACATTTCCTATACCTGAGTGTTCGTTAATCCGAAAATGAAATAGGGTTCGTTAATCCGAACATTTGTTGCATTATTCCGAAGGTTCGTTATTCCGAAGGTTCGTTATTCCGAAGGTCCGTTATTCCGAAGGTTCGTTATTCCGAAGGTTCGTTATTCCGAAGGTTCGCTATTCCTAAAATGAAATCGGGTTCGTTATTCCGAAGGTTCGTTATTCCGAAGGTCCGTTATTCCGAGGGTTCGTTATTCCGAAGGTTCGCTATTCCTAAAATGAAATCGGTTCGTTAATCCGAAAATGAATTTGGGTTTGTTATAATGCTATAATTTCATATAAAGAGATAAAATAAACTTAAATGTTTGATTGGTCTGGCCAAGGGAGGGAAAGGGGGAGGGGTATGCTTAATGCAGGCTGTAAATTAAATAAACAACACACAAACTATAGTATTATAACAAGCCCGATTTAATTATCGGAATAACGAACCCGATTTTATTTTCGGATCAACGAACCTTCGGAATAACGAACCTTCGGAATAACGAACCTTCGGAATAACGAACCTTCGGAATAACGAACCTTCGGAATAACGAACCCGATTTTATTTTCGGATCAAGGAACCTTCGAAATAACGAACCTTCGGAATAACGAACCTTCGGAATAACGAACCTTCGGAATAACGAACCTTCGGAATAACGAACCTTCGGAATAACGAACCTTCGGAATAACTGAACCTTCGGAATAACGAACCTTCGAAATAACGGACTGTAACCTAAAAAAAGACACAAAAAAGGGTCAGCATATTCAACAGGTATAAAAAAAAAAAAAAAAATGTACATTTATTTAGCAGTCTCGGTCTCGGTCTCGGATAGGCATGTCTCGGTCTCGGTCTCGGCTGAGCCGGCCTCGGATACAACACTGAATTTTAGTAACACAAACAACGTCCATGCGTACTCACAAATAAACATACATTAATGTATACAACCATATACATACGCACACCCACACACACATACGTTGACTTTGATTTCTCTTGTATATCATCATCACCGTTCTTTTCTTACATAGTCTCAAGTTCTCTCAACCATTTCATCGGGTTATATCTTTCCCTTTTTCAGATATACTTTTCAACATTTTATTCTTCACTTTCGATATTCATCAGTCTCATTTGTCTACTAAATTTGTTTTCCAATTTTCAATATTTTTATCTTTATTTCCCATTGTGCTTTCTTTTTGTTTACCTTTATTCGTTCATCATTTTGTATTTACTGTATCATCATGTAATGCTTAGTTCATCATTTTAATTTTTATTTTCATCACATTTTCTTATTTGTCATCATATGATCTTAATTGTATCATCATCTTTGTTCATAATTGTCATCTTTCATCATCATGTTTTCTTTATTGATTGCCCGTGCACGAAATAACTGTACCATATACCATGAAATTGACCGGGAAAACCTATATTTGTCAATGAGCATTCCCCGGCTAAACCGCACATAAATGTAAAGAATGCTCAATAACAATGTTTATACATCATTGCTCAGTATTATGCATAGATACAAGTTTATCAGATCATTTAATTTATTTGCGAAAATTATTTTAGGTTTTCCCGGTCAATTTCGTTATTTTCTCATGAAATTTCCTATCAGCATCATTCAATTTCGTCTAATCCGCGCTTGGATCGACATATCATCATTCAAATTCATTTTTAATCATTCATGTTAAGTAACAGAGCAACCAATTCCACACTTGCGTCATTCCAATGTAAGCGATCGGCGCTCATTTTCATGAATGGTCATTCAAATTCATCTCCAGCAGTCTCCGGTCTCATTTCGATCATTCAAATTCGCGCATGGGCAAACAAGTTCATTATAATTGCATTCAAATTAAACATGTACAGTGGAAATTTTAGGATATGTAACATCATGGTATATGGTATGGTTATTTCGCGCAAGGGCAATCAATAAACAAAACATTATGGACAAAAAATACGAACTATGAAAGATATGATGATGCAATAGAGATCACAATCATGATGACAAATGAGAATGTAAAGACATTACAAAATTAAATGATGAACAAAATATCGCATAATGATAAAGTAAAGACAACTATATGAACGAATATTGGTAAACGAAAAGAAAGCACAATGTTAAATTACGTGTCCGGACTACTACCCCCTGGACAACCACCCCCCGGACGATTACCCCCCGGACAACTACCCCCCTAGGACAATTACCCCCCGGAAAACTACCACCCGGACAATTACCCCCCTAGGACAATTACCCCCCAAGACAATTACCCCCCAAGACAATTACCCCCCAAGACAATTACCCCCCAAGACAATTACCCCCCAAGACAATTACCCCCCAAGACAACTATCCCCCAAGACAACTACCCCCCGGACAACTACCCCCCCGACAACTACCCCCCCGGACAATTACCCCCGGACAACTACCCCCCGGACAACTACCCCCGGATTATTACCCCCAAGACAACTACCCCCCGGACAATTACCCCCCGGACAACTACCCCCCGGACAATTACCCCCCCAAGACAACTACCCCCCAAGACAACTACCCCCCGGACAACTACCCCCCGGAGAACTACCCCCCGGACAACTACCCCCCGGATTATTACCCCCCCCCCCCCCCCCCCAAGACAACTACCCCCGAGACAATTACCCCCCAAGACAATTACCCCCCAAGACAATTACCCCCAAGACAACTACCCCCCGGATTATTACCCCCCCAAGACAACTACCCCCCGGATGATTACCCCCCGGACGATTACCCCCCCCCCCCCCCCCCAGATAATTACCCCCGAAAACTACCCCCCTGGAATATCCCCCCCCCCCCCCCCAAGACAATAACCCCCACCCCCCTCCCTCCAAAGACAATTACTCCCCAAGACAACCACAGCAAGACAAAATATGTGATCGCTCAGGCCGGTAGCCTGGA
>JBAMJV010010085.1:0-53674 GCA_037951105.1 Echinarachnius parma
AAACTGTAGTTTTACTAAATACAGATTGTACTAATAATGGTACAACCACTAACTTTTGAGGTAATTTTTTGAGGTGCAAGTTGTGTCACAAATGGTTAATTTTCTGATAAAAGCGACAAAATAGATCAAAATATAGCTTGATAGGACATGTGACAGGAACTGTTCATTTTGTGATACAAGCATAGGATTTACTCTAATTATAGGTCGAACCTACACAAATTGTTTCTTTTCTGATACAAGCACTACCTTTAAATCCAAACATTCCAGAAAGGGTACAAACTGTAAAATTTGGATACAAACCCAAATATTGATTACAGAAACTAACGGTTAAATATTTTGATGCCGCGGACAAACGCAAAATGGCTGACGCAGCAAAGAGCGCCCGTTTAACGGGCGCAAACAGCTAGTCTATTATATTAATACAGTTAGCTTCAACCCCCCGAATTGGTTCCCATTCTGGCGCGCCTCCCCTTCGCGACTCCCGACCGTCGGGATCGAAGGGTATACGTTTTGCGGAGGAGGTAGAGGCATTCCCGAGTCGCCCCCGCCCCGTGGTCGTCGTCCAGATCGAAGAAAAGAGGGAGTGCACAATGCCGGTTGCTAAATTTAAAGCGCCGACCATCGACTAACGATTTACCACCGAGACTTTGATTAACGAATGTAAAGCGGAGTTGATAAAGCAAGATATATATTGAGAAACAGTTTTTAAGTTTACAAGTGGCAAAATTACCCAGGTTTAGATAAATATAAATATTATTATTATTCAAATGATCGATATGATCTGTAGATCTTAAATTGACAACGCAAGGTGCTTTGTAATCGTAGTGTAATAGTCGTAAGGTTCAATCGTTGGAATTTCGCTTCGCGTATATCCCACTATAGAGCAGTTGCAAACGTATACACGCCTCGGAATCACCTCAACCCCTTTCGGCCAAGTTGCCGCATGTTTATTTGCACACCGATCCGTTGACCGCCCTCAGCTGCCCGCTCCACGGACTGCAATTACCCCAGCATGTGGCAAGATGTATTATTTTGTCAGGGAGGAGTGTGGGAGATCGATGTTGCTAAATAACCCAAAGAATGTCATTTTAGTGTATGCATGTAGAGACAGCTAAGGTCATTCCCTTCAATGAAATATATAACTGGGTTTCAACGTATAGCAAGGAATATACTGAATTTGTAATTTAACTTTTTAAACATCTTGTTGGGTAAGAAGGCGATCATCGTCCCAATCCTTACTCAAAACTTCGCAAAGGTTAAAATTAAAAACTGACGACTTATGTATTCATTCGTAAATAATCTTTTCATGCATACAATGTTATCATATTTGCATTACAATTATTGTTAACAATTTAAACAGAGTGTTTATACCGGGAAAGTGATGATATCTTCATCCCATTCCTTACTCAAAACTTTGCACAAATTTTAATTATAATCACGACTTATGTATTCAGTCGTCCATAGTCTTATTGCATACAATATCATCATAAGTATTATGATCATTGTAAACAATTCAAACAGAGTGTTTATACCGGGGAAGTGATTATAATTATGTTCATTGAAAACCCTTTGGATTGTGAGTAAATTATTTACCCGCCTTTCTACAACATGATGCACAAGAAAAGAAGGTTTAGCTTAACCATCTCGCAATCCGCTCATGATTGATAATACAACATACTAAAGGGTGTAATTGTATTAAATGCATAATGAAACAGCTATGATCATTCCTTTCAAGGCAATATATACACGGGCTTCACAAGGATGAACAAAACATATTCCATATTAGTATTATAATACTAAATTTGGAAATCTAACTTCTAGGACAAAATCTCGTCGATTTTGAGATGGTGGAAACAGATGATCACCTTACTTACTAACTTCGCAAAACAAGGGAACAACGAAAACACATCGAGTGCATGTGTTAGTATTATTTTTCGTCATGTGTTTGTCATACATACAATTGTATTATGTTTGCGTTAGTAGTATTATAAACATTTAAACAGAGTGTACCGGGGATGGGTCGGGCTTATAATTTTCACGAAAAGGTTGTATCGCAGCAATGACATGTGCAAAAGAGTGGGGGGCCGGAGGGGGGAGGGGGGGGGGGGGGGTTAAAACGTCTTTCCATGGGGAAAAAGGAAATAGTTTATTAAGAGGTCGTTGTGGTCTTAACATCGTGATCGCTTTTCTCTGACTAAAAACCCGCGGATTTCCGCGGGTCTCGCTAGTTATCTTATATTACTTTTACCGACAATTATATTTACGCCTCGTATGTTTTTTCTTAAGCCGATCGTTCACTACATGCACTACAATGCGTACATGATTAACTCTATCAAGCCCAAATATAAGTGTTTTAATCTGTAATCAATACACATATTTCAGGGCTTTACACTTGTACAATGTCATGGGGCTAGTATCTTTGATGTCAGATCAGAAAATGCTATTTTCAGGAAACTAACATTTCAGGACTGGTCCCAAATACTCTCCAGCTAGGGTCTATACGTATGGAGAATACATCATTATAGTAAAGTCAGTCATTCGCTTTCACAGTTCTTTGGTGATTTTTCCTCAAATCTTAATGCGAACATTTTGGTATACAATTTGAATCTATTGGCTTGTTTCCGTTTCTATCGTAACCATTAACTGAAGAGGCCTATGATGTATGATTCAGCCATTCACGATCACGAATATACAAACCATCATGAACCAGCCATAAAAAACGTAAATCAATTATCAATTCCATAGTCGAAGGACTAGCAGCTGATTCTGATTCTGATCATGACAATTCCAATGGAGATGATTCTGAGACACGCATATCAGAAGAAGATGAAGATGATAGAGAAGAAGAAGAAGAAGAAGTAAATGAGGCTGTAACGGAAGGAGAAGATGAGGATGTAGAAGAAGAAGAAGGTGGAAAAAGGTCCAGGAATGACGATGAAGAAGAAGATTCTGATTTAGAAGACAATGTTGCCTACCTGGATTGGCTATCAGAAGCCAAAGCAGCAACTAATGACATGTGGAGTGAGACATATGAGAAGTATGCTGCCGTCCCATGACAAAAGGAAGCAACTCTGTGGAATGAGTTTCTTAGTAAATGAAGAAAATATGTTTTTCTTTCTGACCTCTCAAACATAAAATCCTAATTCCCAGGTATGACATGTTTTATAATGTACTCAGAGAAGGCATTTCGGGTTGATATGTTTTAATTTGTAAAATCATTGTTTTATGCAAATTAAGCAGCATACTTCCTTTTGTCACAGTATATCTTGAATATTTGCACGCGTCTTCCAATGACAAAAGGAAGCAACTCTTGATAATCTAAGAAGTCAGTATTGTGTGAGTACGTGCGTGTGTGTGTTTGTGTGTGTATCCATGTGTATGTGTGTATATACGTTTGTGTGTATATTTATGTTCAAATATATGTGTATGTATGCGTGTGTGTGAGTGCATGTGAGTATGTGTCAGTGTGTGTATGTGTTAGTGTGTATCTATTCATGTATGTGTATATGTGCGTGTTTGTGTGTGTATGCGTGTGTATATATGCGTATGTTTCACGGCGGTTTCACTCCCATAGGCCATGTACTTAAAAAGGGTAGCCAGCGCACACGCACAGATTTCCGCGCGTTCACGTGAACTCAACAATTTCACCACGAAGTTCAATCACAAGTGGCCAAAATTAATTCACGATGAATTGCTCTACAAATGGCGATTAATGTTTAAGTTTCCACGTCAAGTCTTGTAATTTACACAGGTGTATGAAACAAATATGCAAAACACGTTCATAAACACAAAATTACATGTCATAAAGAAAAAGTGAAATAAAAAGGAAATTAAGCGTTAATTTGTGAACTGATTTAAGCCATAATACCTGACGAAAGTTACGTAAATTTACACTAAAATAGCAACAAAGTTCTACATTAGGATTTCAAACTGAAAATGAGTGTTAATCCGCAATTTATTTGGCTTCAATAATCCGTTGAGAACTCGCTGACCCACCGCTAGATTTGGAGAAAAGTATGTTTTTGTACAGCAATGTTTTGTCTCTTTTCGCCTAGCATGACTGTGTTGTGTGTGTTGCGTGTTTGTTGACATTGCACAAGGGACCCGTTGCACGACAAGCCATTCCCGGGAACCAATCACCATCGCGTATTTGCGGCGTTGATTCCAATTGATCCAACGCAAGTTACTTAGAGCAACCGACACTAACAAAAAAAAGGTTGTTTTATTCGTTGCTTTTTTTTTCTTTTCTGGTCAGTTTTCTTTTTTGTTTTAATAAATATTTCCCCAGTATTTAGACCTTCCAATATTTGTCTTCAATGTGTATTATTTTGTATGTATAAGACTAATGCATATAAAGGCTTGCATGTTCTCTTAGTAATAATTATAGACCAAACTCTGAGGAAAATACACTTATTATAAGAGTTATAATTATTGCTCCACAATCAAAATGTTTTTAATTTATTTAAATGTATGTGATGTATTGTTTCCTGTGATGATGACTAAGTAAACTTAGATTAAAAGTTTTCCAACTTTGAATCTATTTTAGGTAAGGATGTTGTAGAAACGACTACACACATGTGACAGAGTCATACTCACCAAATTCATACAAACTCACATACACACAAGCATTTCAAAACACAGTATCACAAATACACACATAATATGGCACAGTACACACAAATTACAGACATTCAAATGCAATCCATCATACATGTTGCAATTAGTGAAACCTCTTTAAAGTGAGGTCCTTGGGACCATGAACAACTTTGTTATATCTAGTATCCCTTTATACCAGGGTCATAAAACAAACAGATTATAAAGAGCTGGGACCAGCACAATGATCTTGTTATAAGAGAGTTTACGTTTAGTTACATCAGAGCTCTCTTTAACAAGGTTCCACTGTTCAAGGTTTACAATAACTATTTGACAGAGATATTTTAATTTATGTTTGATGGTTTAGACAGTTGTAATTCATACTGTGAATATTCCACATCATTCAAGCTGTCATAATAAAATCCAAAGAAAACAAAAGGCTGTGTATATATTTTGTAGGATTCTTATTATTTTACTGAATATCATAATCCTCACATCACATCATAAGTACACAGACAAATAGGACAGAAATTGAAATTTCACTGTGTCCCAGCCAATGAAAATTTGTCCTCTGAAATACATTCACTTTTTTTTTTTGGGGGGGGGGGGGGAGTATATGGAAAAAATCCCCCCTCCCTCCCATTGGGCTGAAAGATATTAATTACACCAGTGAAAAAATAGACATACAAGTTAAATGAAAGAATGATCATTTAAAATATCACGTGCATTAGATCAGACAGAATGGGCCTGGGTGTACAGGGAAACCCTGTTATAACGAGGTAGTCGGGACTAATGATTTTACCTCATTATAACCAGAATCTCGCTATAACCGAGCTCATTATAAGTGGAGCATTATGCCATTGGAACAATTGGGACCAAAGGATTCTCTTCATTATAAACGGTACCTCGTACTAAGCGAGCTCGTTATAACAGGGTTTCCCTGTATTAACTGTTCTGGGCCTGGGTGTATGGTTTAGTTGCTAATGCTGTAAGATATTGTCTGTCTAATCTGTCCAAACAATATGATGGCTCTCATGGTCGATTTGCAAATGTTCTCCAGGTGCTGCTTCATGGTTACATGCTGGTCCATTTAATATCGAGACATTTTACATTGAATGCGCATGATTAGTTGGCTATACAACTGTGTCCCTTTCAGTTACAGATTTTACTTCAGTCTAGTTGGAGTGTATTCCTGTTGAACCGAGTATTGCAACTTAGTGGCATGAAATTGTAAAGGAATGTGTGTGAAGTTGCATCTCTCTCTTGCCACCCAAGTTGTCACTAGTAGATGATGTGCTTTTGGTAGTGATGAGGGATGTCATCGGCTCTAAGAACATGCTGATCCCACCTGTAGGAATTAATGCAAGAAATAAACATTTACTAGAATTTGTGTTGAAAATAGCCTTTTACATTTAAAATGTCAAAATAGGTATTACAGTGGGGTAGTTATATTGGGGGCTAAGTTTGTGTCCTATCATAATGAGCTTTTAACAAATTTAATATCCAAAAAATAATAATAATTACAAAATAATTATAATAATTACACATCCCTCCCCTCCCTATGTATAAACTAGAATACAAGTTTCAGAGTGAGTGGTTGACATCAATTTAAATCACTTGTTAAGTCAGACAAGGTAACCAAATCTCTGTGAATAGTACTCAGTACTCTCCACTCCGCCCCCCCCCCCCCCCCCCCCCCACCCTTCCTCTTTATGAGTGTTCGGGTGTAATACAGATTGCCTGTAAGTATACACAGAAAATGGAATTGATGAATACTATCATAGAGTATAACTGGAAATACTTTTTTTTTCATTCCATTTAGATTGATACCTCCAAATTGTATAATATTTAATTCAACTAAACTGTCCTTAATTTCACTCTACTCATTCAATTTGACAGCACGTATAAGTTAATTGCTTGCTTTACTATTGATTTTTCTCAAATCAATACAACAAATCTTTAAAAAAAACATCATTATTCCTAGCACTAAACCTAACAGTAATATTAATGCAACAACATATTTTTGATCAGCTGTCACCAGATCAAATGTTTCAGTCATACCTTATTAATGTTATTGTACTTCTGCTCCACTGAAGCACCAAAGAACTGATCTCATGATGTCACATGCTCCATGATCTTGCCTTAGTCCTGTTTTTATGAGAAAAGAGAAAATAACAACGATTTTATTATCAAGTGAACTCAATTTAAAGATAATAATGGACATGGGTAACACACCAAAATTAAATAAGATACTACATTTCATAATCCGGCAAGCTTCAAAAGGGTTATTCAACCTTGCATATAGCTCAAGCTCAAGATACCAATAGTATTGTACCAACAAAATGCAATTAATGCAGACATGCAATCAAGATAAGAATTTGTTTTAATGCCCCAGCACATACAATGTATTTTGATCTTAAATTCAAAATTAAAAAACATACCCTGCAGTAAAGCTGTTATCGGTTATCCCCATCCTCGCCAGGGTGTGACAGATCAAGTACAACAGTAACCAATTTATTAGTATTCATTATAACCAAGTGGTAATGGCACTAGTAATATTACTACTGCTACCTGGTAGGTCTATATTATTTCAAAAATGAATTACTGGATAACATTTCAAATAATGAGTTAAGAGGCCGAGCACCCTAGCCTACCCATTTCCATTAGGCATTAATGAGGAAAATAAATTGTGATTGTACTTGGTGGGCCCTGTGCTACCTGGCTAGGCCTACTATGAATAGCCAGATATAGCCCATGCTTAAACCATGTTACATTGCTGATGAGGGCTAGCCTAAAAATAAATTGTTAGATTCACGGTAACATAAAGCTGGACTTTAACCACTCCAATCAACCAACTTTGCATATCTCTGAAAATTGCAAGAACAATTACCATGAAAAGATAAGCCAGCACTAGAACCATTGGGGCACCCAGGAACAGACTGGCACGGAAGGCCAGAGTCAGACGGAGTAAGATGTAGAACTAGTTTTCACTGGTTGGGCTAACCCAGGCAAGTACAGCGCTCAGCAAAGCCAGTGTCTAATTCCTACAGCAAGTAGAACAAAGAAAACAAATATGTTTACAAGTAACATTTAAACAAAAAATACAATTTTCGATTAGATTTTTTTTTAAGGCAACGTTTTCTCTATGAAATACACGAATGTCAACTTGGAACATATTCAATGGAGTCTTAAAATTGTAAAAAATTTGACTTTCCCACCATTTCATAATAAATAATACATTTCATAATAAAAAAATAAAACAAGAAGAATAACTATTCAGTGGTATCGTTTTGAACATAAATATTACTGTACTAGGCTGAGCTTGGGCTACCCGGCTAGCCCTAGTACTAGTACTAGGCAATAGGACTAGTCGGGTAGCCCAAGTCTATTGCTGATGTGGGCTAGCCTTAATACAGTTAAGGTGTTAAATCCATGGTTACGTAAACTTAACAATTTAAGCATCCAATCAACCAATTTCTTAAAATTGTACAAACAAAAAATTACCATAAAGTGATGAGCTTGCACCCAGGGGCCAAGAACAGACTGCATGGAAGGCCAGAGAGTCAGCGGTTAACGGATGGGGTTCAGCAGAGCCAATTAAGACGTGTAGAACTATTTGACACTGGTTGGGTAACCAGCCGGTCAGGTACCACATTCAGCTGCAGCAGAGCCAGAGTGGAGAAGCTTGATTGGTGGATCTTTCCAGTGACTTCATATACCTACAGGCATCGGCATACAAAAGGAAAAAGAATTATTAATTATAATGTCAAAATATTTCAATTAAATCCAAAATATAATTTTCTAATATTGTTATATTATGAAAATGTAATGACATGTTTTCTCCATGAAAATATTATCAGGCAGAAGACAGTGGACTAGAAGTAGATCGACAAATCTATCACTTTCAAGGTCTCTTTGACATTATTCTTATTTATCACTGTCGGCTAGGTAGTCGTAGACAATTTTCGAAACCGGGAGCAGGTCCAAAATGTTGAGGTCTTCGGTTGACCAATTAGTTGGGAATCCTGTAAGCGGGGGTGGGGGGGGGGGGGGGTGGGGGTAGTCGTAGAAATTTTCGAAGCAGAGACCAGGTCCCATCACAAAATTTCGAGCCCTAGACCAGGTCTTCAGTCCCAAATTTTCGACACACTGGTTGGGAATCCTGGGGGGGGGGGGGGGGGGGGTAACCTAAGCCCCTGCCCCTGGCCCTGCGGGGAGGGGGGGGGGGGCGGGGGGTAGTTGTAGAACATTTTCAAAGCCAAGACTAGGCCGCCCTAGGGATGTTCAACGTTTTTTAGACCAAGACCAGGTCCAGTCCCAAATTCGACCAGGACACAAATTCCCAGGCCGAGGCGAGGATCTTTAAAAAAAATTCTGGTCGAGATCATGACATTGTCAAAATAGTTTAGTGATGATTTTTTACCAATTTTAGACCTTTTTTTCCTCCAAATTCTGCCAGAATTATGCCCCCAAAAAAGAGTCAAATTATGCAAGAATTTAGCTAAAAACGGTCAAATAATGCCAGGCATAATTCCAGATGCTAAAAGGGTCAAACTTATGCCAGAAAGCATAATTATGCCAGATCTGGCAACGTTGGGTGAAAATCGAAAAAGCGCGAGTTAACTTCAACCCTCACTACCGACCGCTCAGTCCAGACTAGGCCGGTAGAACAGGCAGGGAAAGTGGGACCATCTGCTACCCCCACAAAAGCAGCATAAAACCGCAGCAAATCTCGCCCAACTTTGAAGAGCGATTGCACACAATCTAGCGGTGGGTCAGAATATGGTTAACATTTTCATGTATAAGAAATACTATATTTCCATAACAATATAAAATTAGAAAATCCTAATGTCGAAATCTTGCACGATTCGGTATTAAATGGTCCAAAGTAAAAAACGGGACAAATTTAAAACAGAAAAGTAAGCTATTCAAATATGGTTCAAAATTGCATGTTTCAATCGTTTCGTAATATAACACTATAAATAATCAAGAAGTGGTATTGTTTTAAACACAAATATTAAGAGAAGTCAGGGTTTACATACCTCATTAGGACAAAAATTTGGCCAGAGTTGCGTCATGTCATTCTCACCGGACCGTCAAGTGGAGCAAAGCAGTGAGTTTTTTCACGAAGTTGTTGATCACATCCGGGTTCTTTTGATACGCGTCCGTTTTACTTATCAAACGCATGAAACCGCCGTGGTTTGCACGTATGTATGTCTGTGTGCATATATTTGTGTGTGTTTGCATGCGTGTGTGTGTGTGGGCGTACGTGTGTGTGTGCGCGTGTGTGTGTGTGCGTACGTTTGTGTGTGTGTGTGGCTGTGCCGTGTGCGTGTTTCTGTGTGTGAGTGCATGTGTGTGTAGGTGTGTCTGTGTGTTTGCTTGTGGGTGTGTGTGTTTGTGTGTTTGTGCGTGTGTGTGTTTGTTTGCGCGTATGTCTGTATGTGTGCGTATATTTGTGTGTGTGTGTGTGTGTGTTTGTATGTGTGTGTACGTGTATGGTTGTGCATGTGTGTGTGTGTTTGTGTTTGTGTGTGAGTCATTGGCAAAGCCAGGTAAAACAACATGTCATCAAGTTAATCATTTTCTGCAAAATTCCCCACACAAAAGTCTACATGTGGGACAATAATAAACACATAGCATCAGAACTTGTGCTGTGAAAAAAAAAAGAAACATATTTTGTATTCACAGTCAGCATTTTGATTGATAAATGACATGGGTTTTAAATGTATATATATACTTCAGTCAAAATACACTAACGTTTCCTTCAGATGTGCAAACAGATCAGCGTATTTCAGCATTTTCTGTATCAATTCTGGTGCAGTGGTTGACAGACATTCAAGGAGAAAAGTGAGCTGCACTTAGGCGCGCTCTGATTGGCTGATTGGGAGATCAATGCACACATGCCAGTTCCATGCTGATAGGTGATTGGCTGATTGAGTTGCTTCCTTTTGTCAGTGTTTTATGAGGAAATCTTTAGAGTTGCTTCCTTTTGATATATCTATATTTCGGAAATTAGGGGTCATGTGACCTCAATTTTTTCACCATCATGTAGAGCATACAAAAAATACCCCAAATCAAGAAAAAAAAATAGATTTTGATAAATTCAGAGTTGCTTCCTTTTGTCATGGGACGGCAGTATGTACATACTGGTTTGACCGAAGAGGATGCGAGGGAAAAGGCAAAGGTGAAGACAATGTGGGCGGTGAAAAGATGCTTTTTTCACAAATATAAGATTTTTTGTCCAGTCACTTACATCTAAAAGATAATGTTATTCATGAGGAATTGGTGGCAGACCTTGAAGCAAAGATGGCTAAAGGAATGAACATTGACAAAGCCTTCAGCAGAGTTATACCCAGACGCGCACAGGAATTTACTGTGCTGTTCAATCAAGATGACGACACGGATGAAGAGAGTGGGAGAGAAAGTAATGCTTAAAACTACAGATTCATGTCTAAACTTGTTTATTTAACAGTTTGCACTCAGATGGTTTTACTCCCCCAAAACTTGGTCAAAATGATGTCGTCATCTAAAAATAAACATTGATCGGACACTTCTGTTATTCAAAGATAACACAAAAGGAGTGAAAACAAATATATCAATTGACAAATTAATTCTTATTCATTCATTCGTTTACCTAGGAAGCTGTCATAACCATAGCCAAAATGTCCAACCCAAAGAATTATTGTCAGGAAATGTTACGAACTGTAAACAAAGTTGACGCATTGATGGTGACAGAATATCTTTTCATTTTTGAAATACTACGATGTCTCAAAACTCACAAACAAGATGATGAAGTGCGGAATGCTGTACAACATATGGACACAAATAAAGTGGCGCGTCTTTTACCCTTTGTAGTTAACGTACTTGGGATGAAACCCGAAGTAATTGCAGACTGCCTGTTTCAAAAGGTCAAAGCAAGTCGAGGGTCTCCCAGAAGATGTGCGGAAGGCCTGTGAACACAGGAGGAAGGCAAGAATTCTCAAGCTGAACGAGCCCTCGGCCCGGAACAAGAAAGAGTACAATAAATTGAATAAGACTGTCAAGTATGAAGTGAAGAAGTGGAAGAAGAAAATTCTCGACACAGAAGTGGAAGAAATGGAAATTGCTCACTCAAAGAACAGCCACGAGCTCTTCAAGAAGGTGAAGAAACTTGCTGGTGAAAGAGACAAGATGCAACCTGCAGTGAAGAACAAAGAAGGCATCTTAAAAACGGCTCCAATAGAGGTGTTGAACTGCTGGGAAGAACACTTTAGCTCTCACCTTAACATGCAATTTCCAAGGGATGAAAATATTCTTCACATCATACCTGACCCTCAACCTACAGACATTCCTAGTGTACCCTTCGCAATCGGAGAAGTAGAAGCAGCAATTAAACGGCTGAAAAACAACAAGGCCTGCGGCTGGGACAAAATCGCTGCAGAAACTCTGAAGGCTGGTGGACTACCAATGAGACAACTCCTGCTTCAAATTATCAACACGGCATGGTCGGAAGGTAAAACACCAGAGGACTGGAGCAAAGGTCTCATCACTCCAGTGTTCAAGAAAGGAGACAAGCTAGATCCATCAAACTACAGGGCCATCACTCTACTCTCCATACCTGGGAAAGTGTTCTGTAGAATGGTCCTCACAAGAATTCAAGGAACCATAGACAACTACCTGACAGAGGAACAATGTGGATTTAGAAGTTCTAGAGGCACCACAGTTGCTGTGTTTGTCGTTCGACAGATCTTCGAAAAGGCCAGAGAAAGACGGATACCTATACACTGGAATTTTGTTGACTACAAGGCAGCTTTTGACACCATATGGAGGGAAGCTCTCTGGAAATGTCTTCGTTCCATTGGTGTGGCCATGGCTGACCTCATCGAGAACATGTACAAACAAACCAAATGTTCGGTTATGGTAAATGGAAAGATAACCGAATGGTTTGAAGTCACAACTGGTGTCAGACAAGGCTGCTTCCTCTTTCCAAGTCTCAACAAGTGAATTGGAGAAAGCATGCAGTAAATGGGGTATGAAAATTAATACTGCAAAATGTAAAATTATGACAGAGGACAATCAACAAATCTCTCTAAACAACACCAGCATTGAGAAAGTGGATAAGTTTGTCTTCCTTGGCAGCATAGTTCCTAGCATAGAGGAAGATGTGAAGAGGAGAATAAGACTGGCAGCCTGGTCATTTGGAAGGCTGAAGAGTACACTGTAAAAAATAAATACTGTTTTTTTACGGGAATGTCCTGGCAGTCGTAACGCCAGGAACCCCCTTTATTTTACGAGAGTTCTTGTTATGTTATAGCCTCACGTAAAATTACAGGTTCCCGTTAATGATCATACTGTAATTTCACAGTAGCTTTCTGTATTTGTCATGTCATATAATCTTGTAAAATTCAAGTTATATCTGTTTTGTAACAGCGACTTTCCTGTTAAAATATGATGTTCCTGTTTCTGTTTTTTCCACAATACCATACTCTTTCTGTATGTTTCACGGCATACACTGTACAAAAAAAAATAGCGTTTTTGGCGGGAAATTCCTGGGAGTTATTTGTTACAGTGTAGTCCAATCATCCTAGTCCTAATAACCTACAACATACATACGTATTGTGCCCTAAGCCTATGCCTATACCTATCGTACCTATCGTTCCTATCCATCTTCCTTTGTTCACGATTAGCTTATAAACATGGTACACCACGATGTATGTGTTTTAATGGTTAGTACTTTAACACAGACGTTAAAACATTATTGCATTTATGAATTGTCACCAATAAGGGGTTAACAAGAGTCCACTGATAATTAATTATACTAATCTAAATCAAAAATTAATTTCGATAATCATTTTACAAAATAACGGGATTATGAACAGATTTTTCTGTTCATTTTGCAAAAGCACAAACTAGCTCATGAATATTCATGAACCTGTTACAAATTACTGGAAATGTCGTGATTTAACGGTATATTCGTATTTATGCCTAAAATAATGTAGGTTTTTTAACAGGTTTACCTGTTTTGTTTGTTCACAGACCCGGGTAGTAAAATAAACTGCCTGTGTTGTTAGAGTAGGTCTACAGTATGTGTTCTGTTTTTATAAGATAAATTGTCGCTTTTTGACAGGAAAATTGTCGCCAGTAAATAAAAACATAACCTTGCGAACAATTTTTTTTACACAAAACAGGGAAAGTTGCAGGTAGTACGAAAACCCGTTTGTTAACAGTTATGAAATTCATTACTGTTAATAAACGGTTTCGTATACCTGCAACGAGTAAAAGATAATTTCCATAAACTAACAACATTTCAGGATAAATTCTGTATAATTGATCAAACGGTGCAAAATTGTAATTTTAAGGGCAAAAAAAACCCTGTAATTTTACAGTTATTGTTTTTGTTATTAGAAAGTATTGTCTTTTACCAGGCGAATTGCGTATTTTCACAAGCCTGTCTTGAAAATGTATAGGCCGACTTGTAATCATACATGGAATCTCTAAATTACTGGAAATTGTGTGGTTTAACGGTATATTTGTATATAGTGTTTACACAAAACTGTAGGTTTTTAACAGGTTCCCTGTTTTTTCACAGACCGGGGTAGTAAAAAAACAGCCTATGTTGTTAGCATACATTTTTTGTTTGATTATACAAGCAATTGTCGTTTTTTAACAGGAAAATGTTCGTAAAAAAAATCAGAGCCATGTGAACAGTTTGTAAAAAAACAGGGACAGTCGTAGGTAGTAGAGGAAACCCGTTTATTAACAGTTATGAATGTAGGTAGTTGTAAATAAATGATGATTTCCCATAAACTAACAAGATTTCTGTTATTTTACAGGAAAAGTTCTGTAAGTTTGATAAAATGGTGAAAAGTTGTAATTTTAAGGGCAAAAAACCCTGTAATTTTACAGTTATTTTTTACAGTGTACCATCTGGTCCAACCAAGATATATCAAGAACTCTTAAAGTTAGAATATACAGAGCCCTCATCCTCCCTATTTCTACATATGGAGCGGAATCCTGGACTCTGCGTAAATCAGACAGAAAGAAGCTTGAGGTTTTTTAAATGAGGTGTCTCCGGACCATCCTGGGAGTTCACCTATTGGACAGGGTGAGGAACGAATAAATAAGACAAAGGCTGAACATCACAAACACTATCTGTGAAGAGATAACCAAGCGACGCTTGAAATGGTTTGGGCATGTTGTCCGCATGCCGCATCACCGTCTACCATACCAGGCATATCGAAATGACTTTGATGCACGTAGACCCCCGGGACGCCCTCCTACGAGATGGAGAGACCAAGCCCAGACCATGCAAGCCCAGAGCTCATAGCCCAGAATAGGCCCGAGTGGAACAGGATCTCTCGTAGGGGAGCGAAGGGACACACCGTCCTGTGCACCTAAGTCAAGTTAAGTAAGTCAAGCCTGGATTACCTCAAATACTTGAAGATTCTTCCCTGGAACGAGACAGCTGAAAACCTAGCGCAAAGACGTCACAATATAGCACTTTACATGGAGAGGGTTGTATCTGCTGTTCAACTAGTATACACAGTCAAAGGCGAGGAGACAGGATTACCCTACGTAAATCACATGGATTTCAAGATGGACCACCACATTGTGACACTACTATTCGTACAGCCATGCAGCCAACTGATAAAGAAAACATTACAATGTTTGAAATTTCCATATTAACAAAATAATCATCAAACTATTTGACATGTCTTTGATAATCTTGTTAATATTATTCAAAGAACAAGTATCAGCGCGTAATGTGATTTTATTCAATTAATACATGAGTATATTCTTTAACATCCCAACCTAATTAATTATGTTATCTGTAATGCTTTATTTATTATACATGTGATTTATGTTGCTATCAATAAATCAATAAATAATTACCCTCAAACCACAAACTTGGCAGTAATTGGCCCTTTCTAAAAGTGTACCTGTGTGAATAAGACCTGTACATAATATATGTGTGTATGATTGTATGTTTGTATTATGTGTATGTGTGTATATATTAGCGTTTGATTATAGTTACAAGTATAATTAGTTGTGCTGTATAATACATACAGTGCCATGGTTAAAAGGAGTGATGGAATTTGATGATGATACAATAATGAAAGATAACGGCAGAGGGAGTGAACAAGAGACTGACTGAGAAAGAGTGACTGGTAGAAATGCTTGTGTATCGTTGTAAAGGATATTGATTTTTTCCGTAGGAGAGAAAAATAACGTGCAATAGCACATACACCTGGCAATAATAGCAAAAGGACTGTTAATCCCTCATGTGAACAGCCTCAGATGGTACTACTCAATCGATTTTTAAATCCATCTATGAAAAGACAACAACTGTCAGGTACCCCCACCCAATCAATGTCTAATTAGTACCAATTAAGTTACACACAAATGATATTGATTGTTCTTACTCTACCCACTTCAGTGGGTATTTATTTTCCACCCCTTGAGCGGATTATAATTATATTGCTGGGATGGTGACGTAAGCGGATAAGGTCAATCAGTCAATACTTTCTTTTGTTAGTTCCCTCAATTTCCCAGACGGGAGGCGGAGGGTGGGGGGGGGGGGGGGGGGGGGGGTGATGGGATAATTGCATTTGGTCCATTAGTCAATAGTTTATTTTGTTAGGTCTCCCCTTCTCCCCCAACAAGGGGGATGGGGGTGATGGATAATCGGATTAGGACAAACACTAAATACTTTCTTTTGTTAGGACCCCACCTCCCCCAACGGGATATGATGGGATAATCGGATTAATTAATTCTTACTTTGTTCTCATATCGATCACCCCTAATGGGGTTAGGGGATTATAGCCTAAGCGGATTAGGGAAATCAATAAGCATCAGCGGATTAAGAAAATCAATCAATAATCATGACGTCATCATTATCGATCTCCCCCTACGCTATCCCTATTCTACTGCCGTATTACGAGCTACATTTAAAGTTAATCGAAATAGGTCTGCATTGGAGCGAAGGTTTGTACGTACAGGTTGATGAATGTGAAGACACTCAGTGAAATAATTTATATACAAATAAAATAATCTTTACAACTATCCTCTGTTTGATAGGTAACCCATGAAGGGATTTAAAAAGAGGCATGGCATAATGACGACGGTCTAAACGAAAAGTAATACGAGCAGCACAGTTTTGCAAACTTTGAGGAACTTCTGTAAGCAGCCCGTTCGAATAATCCAACAGGTAAAGAACATGGCTGCGAATCACATGATGACATGCATCTTCAGATACATACTTTCTTATCTGTGATTAGTTTTTCAACTGAAATCGTACAGATTTACACATCTGGACTATTTGGTCAGACATGGACATGTTACAATAACAAATTACACCAAGGTTCTTGACTAATGTAGATGATGCAATCTAAGTGGCTCCAAATGTGACCCTCTTTCCTCAAACCCACATAAAGTCGCCAAATATGTTTGTGTGTTATGAGCCAAAATGTATAAATTATGCACAAACAAAATGTGAACTTAAGTTTACCTGAAAGTATAATCTTTCATCTATTGACTGTTAAAATTTGGAGTCTTAAAGGGACAGGTCCACTTTTACAAAACGTCTGAACAGCTTTCAGTTGACGGATGGGGATCAATGTAACACGCAAAAAAAAAATTAGAGCGAACAGCCCTCTAATTTGGATTCTATGAATGAAAAAAAAAATGCGTCCCTCCATTTAAACTATATATCGGTTAATAAAGGAGTTCAACTGATTTAGCATAATATTACAACAATATAGTACTAATTCTCGTAAAGGTATTGTGAAGCCGACATTTGTTAACGTATTTCATGGAAAAGGATCTCAAAAAGAATGAATATATAATTACATGTAGTCAGTTTAAGCGATGTTTGGGTATTTTGCTTGGTAAACGCTCACACATTAGTACTTACGCGCGGGTCACGTAGCTAGCGCGGGTCACGTAGGGGTCATGCATACCGATCTGGCACTCCGTGAAATCTATGTACGAACTTACTCACCGGCCGAAAATACGTATGTACCTATTTAACCGACGTCACTCAGCTTATTAAGTTCTAGGTCTATAACTCCACGAAAAGGAGATTTCAAGCCCTAATTTTTTCAGGCATGCTATTAAATGACATTTCCTCTCGTATACGACAATAACCTCGCAACTTTTGATTTTTTGCTTGCAAAAGAGGATCTCTCCCTTTAAAACGAAGCAAAATTGGAGTTATAAGTAGTTATAAAAGCTCCTCCGCACTGCGCGCCTGTGTACCCCTAATCTTTAGAGCCTGTTTTCTCCTTATTCGGTAAAACTAGGCTTGCTCACTCTCTTACGTTTAATCGGTTTTTTTTTAAATAGGTTATACTGATCTAAATTTGATAAGTTATATACCAAATTGAAAGCTTAGAGTCTACTCTTTCTAACTATGTACAAAAGTCTAAACTCATTCTTTTCAATTGTTGGGGGGTTTGACGGTGGGCGGTTACAAATGTAAGATTGACATCGTTAATGTTTCCCAAGTTGTGTTTTGAACCAATAAGTTTTCCTCATTTCATTTGAGTTTGTTCCTTCCCATCCACAAGTCATCATTATGTGTCATTTCTCAGAGCTGGCTTTACAATTTTCAACCAAATTTAGCACAGAGGCTCTCTAGGCCATACTCCGTACAACGCCATTGGCTAGACGCCAAACGATACTTGTGCTTCATCAGGAAGGGGTGTTAAAAAGCAATTTCCACTATTTAGTTGGACATCGCAGTTTATGGTCTGTAAAATCCTCAGACGTCATCGAGAGGAGGGTCAATTAAAGCTACGGGAATCTCTACGACATCCAAGATTGACCACCAGGGTAAAAGCTCGCAAATTGCTTAACCTGTTCCGTAAAAACGGAAACGCCAAAATGGAGCCTTCGCCGTCTATGAAGAAGACGCTATGGAATTAACGCTTTTCGGCGACCTGTACGTCAGAGATCGCTCTAGTATGACAAAGTACCAAGTGTTACTCCAAGCCATTCAACCGAGATTTACCGGACGTCCCTGGACAAGGGAGCTCAGAAGATTGCCGCCTGGACATTAGTGATATGTCATCTTATGGGTACGAGCCATAACATTCTTGTCCGAACAGATGGAAGACACAGGGTTCGTCGTTCACGTGACGAGAAGCTCCATGATTGCTGCATTCACAACACGGCTTGAGGTTGTGACGGCAACGGTGGCATGGCTCATACCCATTATCACGAGTGTCCAGGCGGCGATCGTCTGTACTCCCTAGTCCAGGGACGTCCGGTCAAGCTTGGTTGCATGGTATGGGGTGAACACTTGGTAGTGTGTCTTGCTTGGTGACCATGTTAGAGCGATCTTTGATCTACAGTTTGGCGGAAGGCATTGATTTCGTAATATTTTCTTCATTGATGGCGAAGGCTCCATTTCGGCATGTCCGGTTTTTACAGCACAAGTTAAGCATTTTGCGATCATTTATCCTGGTGGTCAATCGTGGACGTCCTAGAGTTCTTTATTTGACCCTCCTCTCGGTTACGTCTGAGGATCTTACAGACCGTAAACTGCGATGTTCCAACGAAATAGTGGACATTGCTTGTCGTCACCCCTTCCTGTTGGAGCACAAACATCGTTGGCGTGTAGCCAATGGCGTAGGACGGAGTATGGCCTAGAGAGCCTCTGTGCCAATTTTGGTTGAAAACTGTACAGCCAACTCTGAGAAATAACACATGATGATGACTTGTACAGTTGGATGTAAGCTATGGAGAGGAACAGGGGCCAATCATCAAAGGTCCATCCTTTGAAAGCTCAAAATAAAAGACTAAACTAATCAATGCAAATTCATGCAACCATTCATTATACATTGGTAATTTGGAAACATTATAAAATCATAATTTTAAGTCTAAAATGGTTCATTATGCGCAAAAAATCCAGAAAAAGAATGAAGTTGGATGTAAAAAACAATATTCCAACTTTATGACCAACAGTGTACACTCAGTATCATGTACAGTTATGTGTCAGTACTGTATTAGGTATGTATCATGTTCAAACATTATCATGTACTGTACAGTGTTTGCTAACTCATCTGTAGGTCACCTCCACAATTACTTTGCGGACATAATGGACCCTTGAAATAAAATACCACATACATGTCATGAGATATATTCTAGAAGATGTAATGTTGCATACTATACAGGGACATACAGGGGCATACTATACAGGGACCCCCCTCCCCCCTGGGTATTGGAACGCCAAAATAGTTGGGGGAAATTCATGCAAACATTTATTATACATTGGTAATTTGGCAACATTATAACATCATAATTTTAAGTCTAAAATGGTTCATTTTGCGCAGAAAATCGAAAAAAAGTATGAAGTTGGATGTAAACAAACATATTCCAACTTTATGACCAACAGTGTACAGTTATGTGTTTGTACTGTATCATCAGGTATTGTATCATGTATACACATTATCATGTACTGTAATGTGTTTGCTATCTCATCTGTAGGTCACCTCCACAATTACTTTGCGGACATGATGGACCCTTAAAATAAAATGCTTTTTAAGTCCAACTTAGAGATAAGTTCAACTTAGGATCTTTGTGAAACACCCCCTGATCTTGGAACGGTCTTCGGATTGGATCGTACAGTACGTGGTGAGCTTTATTTGTATAAAAGTGTATAAAAGTCTACAATGTATGGTTTTACCGTTGCATCTACATCAGCGCCCTTATCGACAAGCATGCTGAGTATGTCTTCATATCCATCCCAGGCAGCAACGTGAAGAGGTGTGAATCCCTGCCTTTCCGGTTGATTGACAACCTCTTTAAATCGGGCCACGGCTTCCTCGGTTTTGTATTCAAACGTGAGTAGCTCACTGGCACAGTTCCTCTGTCCTTCAATAATCGCGATTAAGAGGGCTGTTTCACCCTCCCCTGTCTGCAGTAATGAAAATTTTAAGGAAAATAATTCATTTGTTTTCATCACCATCAGCACTCCAATAATCGTCATCTTCGTTATCATCAACATCATCGTCACCATGGCCGACAGCATTATGATCAGCAGCATCGCCAATATATAGATTTCTTATTACTAGATTGTATTTGTGAAAAGTGAAAATAAATTGTTATGGTTTATATCCTTACAGCTGTGGCGGTGGATTCGGGGCTGTCATAAGCACACTTATACACACTAGCCCGTCTAAATACACGTATATGACGTTTTAGTATTGTAAAGGCTACGCGACACATTCCGTAATGAGATATGTTTTTATTCTGTAGTACTGTAGCGAGTAATGTAAACAGGGGCCCTGGTCTGCTAGTGGCAGTTCAGACCACACTGTATTTATACTGTACTTACATTGTGCTTACTATTGCACTGAAACTATTATTACTATTATTTGAGCTATTGATATATCATTTGAAACAATTTCATTTTCATGTTAATTACTTAAATAACTGTTGCACCATGCTTATATTTACTTTCTAGTACACGTACTTGCGATTACGCTTAACTATTAATTGAAATTGTTAACTATGTTGCCATTGGTATACAATTCTAAACAATTAAATTGTAATGTTATTTAGTTACTAAATAAAGTCTTTTATATATTTGTAATACATTTTATATGATTTATTATACTATTTTACTGCCCTGCGCTATCAGTTATATGCCAGTGTCCTGGGATATGTATTTTGTTGGCGGAATTTGCCCTATAAATTGATGATTTAAAAAATAGATGTTGGTACCTAAATATGCTACCCAATAAAAGACAATTATTACAACGTTACTTGAATAATTCAGAGCTTCACATACAGAATAGCAATGTACCTCCATACACATACCACACGATAATATTTGACTTTCACTTTTGACTCTAGTGTTTATCCTTACATAACTGCTACATTAGTACAAAAAACAGTTCCTTACATGATGCAATGATTTTGTGACATAACCAATGTGCTTTATATTACCTGTTTTGTAATGTCAGCTCCCTTCTCTAAAAGAAGACATAGGATATTTACTCGTCCGTCTGCAGCACATGAGTGAAGAGGGGTCCATCCTATTTTATCTTGCAGCTCGATATCAGCATCTTTTTCCAGCAGAAGTTTGACGATGTCAACATGGTTCCTGAAAATATAAATTGCATTGAGCAACAATACAACAGCTATGATCAAATTAGTCACACTGCTATAACGTTTAACTTGTCAAAATCATTATTGTAATTTTGATGTATATTATTGAGCCAGACTAAGACTAGTATTGAACGATAAACGGATACAATCATTCATTAATCGTTGCTTAGCGATTTGTAGAAGCACAAGTGATATTCCGCTGATAACTTTTGTCTTGTTTTTAATGAAATTGTTTGTATTATAACTTGCGTGTTTTCGACATTTCCCTCATGCCATTTAACATTCCGGGCCTCTTAATTGATACAGATAGGAACTGGGTCTTAGATCACTGGATTATTCCGAAGATGGGGAACTTTTCAAATTCATATCACCACGAGCAAGGACATAACAATATGCAAACGTAACCGATCCTACCACCAAAATGGTTGCTGAAGTGAGCCATGTTTGTTTTATTTATTTATTTATTTATTCCTGCATGTCTCAAAGTAAACAATCATAACATCAAAATAGAAACACACAGAGGTCGGCAATATAAGCTAATTTAGAAGCTTGAAGTGATGCCATACGTAAAATTTTACAAGTTTTACATATTCTTAAAACATAGATAAACATAAATAAGTACATACAAGAAAATAAGTAATACAAAAACAAATATAAAACATTATTTACAAGTAGAGAGAAAGATGATAGTTAAGTCTCTACAGTATGTTCTAGAGCAGGAAGAAATGTAGCAGGCATGATAGAAAGGTACAGTCCATACTGGAAGAGAAATACAGGAAACAGAGAGAGAAAAGAAAAAGTGGGGGAGAGTTGAGAGAGGGGACAGAGGTGTGAAGATGCCTAATGAAATTAATTAACAGTGACATGTCATGCCGAATTACACATACAAATATATATATAATACTACAATACATGCTATCGTAGGAATTAACAAACCAACTGATTGAACAAAATATCTTACACAAAAACGATTGCAATGAGCATGCTTTTGACTGCATTTTTAAAAGAGTAAATTGTAGGCAAATTACGTGTTTCAATTAACAAAGAATTCCAAACGTCTGGACCAGTATGTCTTACTAATTTATGTGCCAGTACTGTACGTGGATTTAAAAAATGCAAGTTTGCTGCTTGTCTTGTCGAATAAGAGTGAATCGCATTGTTTTTCAAAAACATAGAAGTAAACGAGGCAGGCAAAATGCTATTATTATAACGATACATAAATAAAGAGGCTTGAGGAAAATTAATTTCACCAACTTTAAGATATTTAAATCTAACAAACAACGTATCTGTGTGCTCACGAAAACCAACTCCGGCACAAATTCTTAAAGCCCGATCAGCAAGGGCTTGTGACACGCGGTCATAAAATGTTAGCAAGGCAAGGTCAGTTGAATGTGCTTATACATGTTATCATTAAGCCTCATCGTGCTTTGAATGTTAATTTTCGTCTTTTGCTGATGTGATTAATGTGCCAATCAGAACATTATGTTAAAGTGAGGCATGTAAAGTGTCTAACTCCACAAAAAATACTTGGAGCTTCCTCGTTTCTCTTCTGCCTTGTTGTTTAGCTTATGATAAGAGAAGAATAAAATAGGGTTAGATTTTTTCAAATGTCCCTTTGGTATGAAGATAATTATCATTGAAAATCGTCATTTGAAAAGAGTTGATCAACGCCTTATAATTGTCCTAGCTGAAAACGTCCCGTCAGCGCGCGTGAGAACCATCGATATACCGATGGTGAGAACATTCCGGAGATTGAACTTTGAGCCGAGCCAGTGCAAATTCCATCAATTCTGTACTCTGTAAACATACACGGGTGCGAATATCTCAAACGGATCAGTGATTACTGTGACAAATGTATGGCAGACCATCAGTATTCGGTGATAAAATATGAACTCAATATTCGTTTTTTCACTAGGTAAACAGTATTCGTTTTCTTTCAAACTTTCACAAATCTTTCAATTGTATTTTACAATGATATTGATATAGGATTGAAGTCTCAAATGGCATTTTGTGCAATATCTGACACTTTACATGTATCACCTTAACGTTTTGTACCCTACCTTTTGACGGCCACTCGGAGTGGAGTAAACCTGTTACAGTCCAGCTCATTGATATCACAGCCATTCCGGAGGAGAGATTCCACGATTTCTAGCTGTCCGTTACGACACGCTAAGAGTAATCTTCCTTCGAGTCTCTCGTCACTCTGCATGATAAATCAAAAGATACTCAAACACATTATCTAAAAATTAACATTTGTATTATTTTGTTTTACATTTATCCCTCCAAATCAACATATCGAGACAATTGTGCTACTAAATGGTTAACATCGTAGATTAATCGGTCGCGTCGATCGATCGTATATTAAGTGAAGGTAGAGCACACATTTGTGCGAGAACGGTATATTCATACAAACATCCATCCATATATATTTACATTTATAAAAACATATTTAGTAATATTCGTCTGAACAACAGCTCTCACATTCAGCAATATGGTTCAAAATCTCTCAACCAAAAGCAACCCCCTTCTACCATAAACACAAACAATTTTACCTACTTTTCAAAAGAGTAATTTTAACAGTACATTCAAAAGTAATGCAATGATTTACCAGACTATATTATTAATGTATTGTACAAACCAATGAAATTCACGAAGGTTCAATGTTTTGTAACAAGATAAAGGTATTACTAATATGCAACAAATTGACAATAATAACAAAACTTTTTGTCTTATTTATACTAATAAGAGACTATGCCATGACTACAAACGTTGATATGTTCGCTACTGACCCAAAGTCTTTAACAAGATAAATAGAAACAATGTTACTAATCGAAAGGAACAGGTAGTGCATGTTAATGAAGAAAGTACGTACTAATCTGTATACTTACCGCAAGGTCGGGGACAAGAAACAACTTCCCGACACCTGTGATAAGTTTGAAAGATATGTTTTATATTGTTAAAATTACACTGTGCAGCTATTTGTGCATTTTTTTAAATAGCGTTATTATAACTCTAAACAGGAGCCAAACAATAATGTCTCGCCATCCTCAGGGGAGCCAAAAGTCGCGAGATGTCGAACCTCAGAAATTACGATTGATTTGAAATTGCACGAAAAAGTGAAAAAAACAATTATTGCCTCATGCATTTCCCTGATATCTGTTCTACCGGTACGCAAACTATCCAGTAAAAATATCCAGTGGAAAGGTAAAAATTAAGCAGAGTTTTGAAGCATGTTTTTTGCGGGTTTGTAAAGTTTGCGTTCCAAAATTATTTGGCACTAAAAGCGATCGATATTAAGCTCCGCCTCTTAACAACCCCTTTGTGCTGAGTTGGAAATCTCGGTAGCTGTCAAGAGCGGCCAGCGCACATCGAGATTCTTTCATCCCTATTGACTGCGCCGCCGCTTGCACGGAGATTAGTAATCCAAATGGCCTCCTTTGTATAGTGGCCCTAACCTATAATAGTGGCCCTAACACTATGTACACCACTGGTTGAGTGATTATAGATTAAAGCCCAAGATCAGTTTCGGGAAAGTAGCCGAATACATCTATATTGATCATTATTGTTGAATATGTATTGAAATAGGGCTTGTGTGGTAAAATCCGACGATAAGCATCGTTAAATACATAAATATCGGAAGAAAACCGCTGGTCGTAATACACATAGCGTATGGGCGATATATCTGTCCAATATTGGAATAGATATACAATTTGCAAATATATCAATTAGTAGGCGGTTTCTTGGCAAAATTTGGATGATCCTATATTAGTACAATAATATTATTTCACATTATTGGTAATAAGAGCTTCCATTTCATTTGTTTGAGAAAGGGGCGTTTCCAAAACTGGTCTTTACCTTTAACGAATTGGGCCCTGTAACATAACATTCATGATTAATCGTATGTAGAATTAATTTGTCGTACTAAATATTTAGGTAGTTCATAATCATTTTATAATAAGCCATACCCCCCCCCCCCCCCCCCCACACCACCAACAAAAAATAATAAAATAAAACAACAACGACCGACGAGTACTTGTATGAGCGTCGCTCATGAATCTCACTTCCAGCAAAACCCAGGGGCTGCGGAAAGGTTTTGACTTTTGAAAGTGGAGGGTGGGGGGGGGGGGGGGGGGGGGGGGGCTGAGCACATTAAGGTTGTTATCATAATTATTATTTTGTGCTTATATATTTATTTGTTTTAAATGCAGCCCCCCCCCCCCCTCCCCGGTTTCGCAGCCCCTGGAACCAAACAGGAAACGCTTTGTAGAGCTTGTTTTAAGTTGGCTAAAGCACAATCCCACTCTTTTATATACCCTTATTTTGAAGTTGACTGACGCTCGCCTCCGTTACTTAGACACCTGTTTCAAAATTGTCTAAGGGACATCCCCGGGCATCCCCGCCAAAAGAATGAAAAAAAAACCTGTACCAACGGATCCCACCCCCCCCCCCCCCCCCACCCCTCTTCCCCCTTTGGTACCTGGGGCCTCCCCCTCCAAAATGTCTAGCTTCGATACCCCGTTTTACTTTTCACGTATCAACATACTGTTCTTTGTAATAGTTTTTACATAACTGCCATGGACCAGACGCAGGTTTGCATTCCTAAAAACAAACGCAAAAGTGCGCATTTAACACGGCATGCAAGAAGCTAGCAGCATTAAGTGTGGTTGAAATTTGCACTCGTTTGTCGGTCGTTGCCAATATGCAGAGGGAAGGGATTACAATTACTGTATTGTGTGTAATATACACCTAAGTAAGCTGTCTGCAAATTGGCAATGATAAACCAAAATAAACGAAAGCCGGATGTATTCAGCTTTCCAGATACAGTCTACCATCATAGTTAAACAAAGAAGACTAAAAATACTACATGATGATGACGTCGCTGGGTATTAACACTTAATTCTTTTTGTTCCATTCTGTTATGAACTCTTGTAAGCCCCGTCCGCGTCGCAGCTTTATTTTTCAAAAGGAACCGCCCACACAATTGCGGTATGGTTTCATCAAAGGATGCAGGAGGGTCTAGCTGAACTGCCTGTCAATATCGATTAATCGAACAATAACCAGAGCCAGAGCGGAGCTCCTTTTGTTACGTGAAAGTGCTCGCTAGTGTATCATGTGCGCGATGTGTACAGTTTATCGTTCCAAACCCACTTAAATTTTAATTAAATCTGTTCATATCTCTACAAAGCATGGATAATATTCAACAGTTTCTGGAGGGAAGGTGTATGTCATATATATTTACTGATATGCAAGTTTTCAAGAAAATTTAATAAAGGTTGCTACGAGATTATATTCATGCAATCGGTTTATTTATGGCCTGCTTAAAACGCTAATTTCACTTTCGAAATGGATGTAAAGTTTCTTGAGCTATTTTCTCGGCATCTTATTTCCAGACCGTTCAATATTTGCCTTAGAAAAACGTCAATAACTCCGCGTTGCAGAATCATTATGAAACAAACTTTATATCATATTAAAGCTTAGATATTGCTGAATCGAACTAAATACAAATCCAGAAAATCAACTTTGTCGACTTTTGGTTCTTCTCCGTAGGACGGGTCAGAACTACTTTAGTGTTGGTTATTGCTTGGTATTGCACGTGATAGTTAAAGGTAGTATTGAATATTGGTATTTCCCGAAGTGCCCCCCGATATTGTTTTGTGAGATAATGAAAAACTGACTGTCAAATTCGAAAGAACATACAATTTTAATGACAGAATACACTTTATCTGATCAAAATCGGTTCAGAAACGGCTGAAATATCCATAAATATATTTTTATTCAAAATAGTTCACACCGGACATCACCGGGCGATATTTAGACTTTTTAGAAACATTTTTTTAAATGCTCGAAGACTCCTTTGAAACAAATCTGAATAGGTTTTTAAAAAGTCGTTGATGATATCTCTATTGAATCATTATTTTAACAAACATTTAATGCACAATTGTGTAGGAAAAAAGGCTAAAACCATTGATTTTTTTAATAGTGCCCTCTTGAGTTGTAACGGCTTTTTGAATAATAACATGGGTTTTACTTAGTCGTTTTTAATTGTGTATACTGTTTGAGCCTGGTGAAGTTATAACTATTACTTTGTACCGTAATGGTGCAGGTCTTGGTTACAATTAAGTTAAGTTTGACCAATACTCAACTATCCCTTTAACCACGTACAGATATTTGAATAAGAATGACACATTTGTTTAACATTCTGATTTTGTTTTCTTCTCCAAAATGAGAGGGGTCGTTTATGATAATCTTACTCCATGCTCTAATATCCTACCGTATCTGGCAGAAGACGGCTAACGGATTTAAAACATTAATTGTGAAGCATGAATGAACACGAAACATTTGTCACACACTATTCAGTTTTAAAATACATCTGTGTGTTTATATTTACCAAAAGCTTTTGGCTTGAATTGTAAGAGTTCAGATTGCTCTTGTGTGCAGCTCAATATATGAAGAGCTCACCTCCAAAAGGCGCTTAATCCACTTTCCATAACAAATTGAGTTAATGATATTAGTGGGGGCTCTTAAGTCAATATATGAGACCAAGTGTGCACTTCTGAATAAAAGCATGACTTTTGGCACAAAGATAGTTTAGACCATCCTCTTCAAGAAATTTGATGGAAGCAATTTTGCACGGCCCATTCTTGGCCGCCATCTTGGATTTCAAAATGGCCGCCATCTGGCACCTGTTTTCATCAATATCTCAGAAACTAAAACAGCTAGAGAGTTATTTTCAGTGGCTATACCCACATAATGGGGGCCAACGTATCACCCGAATCGAATATCAAGACTTCCAATGGCAGCCATCTTTAATTTTAAAATGACCGCCATCTGGCACCTGTTTTCCTCAATATCTCAGCAAATAAATCAGCTAGACAGTTATTTTCAGTGGCTATACCCACATAATGGTGGCCAACGAATCACCTGAAGCAAATATCAAGACTTCAAATGGCAGCCATCTTGAATTTCAAAATGGCCGCCATCTGGCACCTGTTTTCCTCAATATCTAAGCAACTAAAACAGCTAGAGAGTTATTTTCAGTGGCTATACCTCCACAATGGGGGCCAACGAATCACCTGAAGCCTATGTTTAACTCCATCTTAGAAACTGAAGCAATTACGTAGTTCATTTCAACTGATATGCCTATCTGTTTGTGGTCAACTTGTAACAATTTACCAATGAATGGTTGGAATTGAGCAATTATGCACTTCCCATTTGTCTCCTTTTAGAAACTAAAACAGCTAAAGCATTAATTTTATTGGCTATACCCACTTATTTGGGTCCAACGAATCACCTGAATCCACCTCAAAGGCGTCAATTGGCAGCAATCTTGAATTTCAAGATGGCCGTCATGGGGATTAGCATATTTAACTCTTTATATCAGAAACTAACAACGGCACAAAGTTCTTTCCAGTTGCTATGCATTTTCTGTGTCCAACGACTTGTCTGTCTTTGAAAGAAACATGAGGTTGAAAGCAAATAAGCAAGAACCATTTTGGCCGCCATCTTGAATGTCATAATGGCTCACATCTGGAACCTTGCGTGCATTTCAGAAACTAAAAAGGATGGAGAGTTATTTTTTGTGTCTTTAAACACATTTTCGGGGTCAACAGATCACCTGGATTGACTTAAAAGACTTGAAATGGTTGTGCCATCTTGAAGTTCGGTATGGCTGCCATGATAAGTCGATATATAGATTTGATTCAAATATGCGAGACTAAAAAAGCAACAGAGTACGTTACTGTGGGTATGCAATCTGGTGTTCGCAATGTATAACATGGAGTACATTTGAAAGACCCAAGTAAGTATGCTAAGGCATGCTCCTTTTCTCAGTCATGTCGTTATGAGCTGATAAGATTTGGTGTAATGTTCATGACGGCTTGTAAGGCGTCTTGTCATTTAAAAACGCCGCGGCTTTCATGGGCTTTTCTGATAATCCGTCTTTGTATTTAAATCTCGATTAGCATCCACAAGAAAGCTGAAACTGAACGCTTCAATTTGTTTTCAAATAAAAGACGAATAGCACGATATCCGGGTGTTTATGTAAGGCGCAGTCGCGCGGTGGAAAGCAATATCGATCCGCCTTTTGATATCACATAATTACTCGCCAAGCCTGGGACAAAGTACGAGCCTAGCTTGATAATCCGTCTTTTGTGATCGTAAAACTGAGAAAGTTAAAGGACAAGCCGGACCGCTGCGCCACATATAATCACCTGGATATCGTGCTCTATTTAAGACTTTGTCTTTATTTTGAAAAAAATTGAAGCGTTCAGTTTAGGCTTTCTAATGCATGTTAATCGATATTTCAACACAAAGACGAATTATCAGGAAAGCCCATGAAAGCCGCTGCGTTTTTAAATGACAAGACGCCTAATACACTTTGATGCCAAATTCCTTCAAAGAGCTTTTGAGGCACCCTTGATATAGGGTAGAACGATATGTCCTTTTATTAACTGTGGGTTTATCTAGTTGGTTTTGGCCCATTTTGAAGCCCAATTATATTAGACACAAGTGGAGAGAGTTAAGGGATTGATATGGATCGGTATGAACTAAGTATTGATCACTCCAACGTTCACAGGGGTGACTGGAGGTGAAGATATTATATAAACCAACTGTGTGAATTTCTCTCGGATAAATCTTCCAAGCTACCATAATTAAGTGCCTACATTCCCTCCTTCTCCTCGATAGGATGAAACAGTGTTACATCCATTATTAGAAAAGAAAAGCAGAAAATTGCAAAGAAAAAATTGTCTGAATGTTCAAATAAAAATCAGACATGGAAAGTTCTTAAATCATTTCTTCCAAATAGTAATAACGCAAGGTTGAATACTCCAACCACTGATGATTCTTACATTCAAGCATGTACATTCAATGATCATTTTGCAAGTGTTGCGAGTAAATTGTTGAATGATCAGAATGATACAAATAGACCTTCCTATGTGTGTAGGTCAGTACCATGTGATGATATACTACATTTTAATGTTGTATCTGAGGCTGATGTAATGATTGAAATACGGAAATTAAAGAATAAAAAGTCAGTTGGAGTTGATGGGATATGTATACTCATTCTCAAAACTTGTGCTGATATTTTGTTGAAATTTATAACGTATTTGATAAATAAATCAATCGTGCATGGCAAAGTACCTAGAGCATGGAAAATTGCAAAGGTGATACCAATTCATAAAAAGGGTGACAAATCGAATCCGGATAACTACAGACCAATTTCGTTATTGCCATGCATTACAAAAGTTCTCGAACGAGTTATACAATTACAATTGTTACATCACCTTCAGACATATAATATTCTTGTACCTGTGCAGTCTGGATTTCGAGCAAAGCATTCTACTGTAACTGCTTTGGTTAAAGTAACCGATGAATGGTTAATGGCAATGGACAAAGGTGTGTATACGGGAACAATTTTTGTAGATTTACGTAAAGCTTTTGATATGGTTGATCACGCATTGCTCCTGAAGAAATTATCGAGTATTGGTGTAACAGGCACAGCCTTAAATTGGTTCGAGAGTTACTTATCTGAGAGAAGAATAGTAACTGTAGTAAATAATGCTACCTCTAATGAAAGAAGTTTATCTCATGGTGTGCCACAGGGCTCAATTTTAGGTCCTTTATTGTTTACCATATTCATTAATGATCTACCTGATATATTCAAGCGATCTTCAGTTCACCTATATGCTGACGATACTGTTATATATTTCTCCCATGGAGATGCTAAAGAGGTTCAGTCTGTTCTTAATAGTGAAATGCTAAAGTTAGATGATTGGATGCGTACAAATAATTTGTTTATAAATTACACTAAAACTGTTTGTATGCTTTTTGGAACAAGATATATGTTATCAAAGTGTAATGAAATTGATATAAAAATTAGAGATAAATGCATTGAACAAGTTAAAAGCACAAAATATCTTGGAATTCACATCGATAGAGAGTTGAAGTGGGATATGCATATTGAAAATATGTGTCAGAAAATTGGTAGACTTGTAAGCTTTCTTGGTAGATTACGTTATACTATAAATGAATCTAACCTGAATATCATTTATAAATCGGTTATACTTCCTCATTTTGATTATGGAGACTTGGTTTGGCAATCTGCTTCAAAATCTTCTCTTTTGTTATTGCAAAAATTACAAAATAGAGCGGGTCGAATCATAATGAGAATTAATCCGTATTCTCATATATCTACACAACATGTTCATGATACTCTGGTATGGGATTTTCTCGACAAACGTTATAAGAAACACTTGTACATAATGATGTATAAAGTGTTACAAAATTTAACTCCTAATTATATGCTCGATAATATTTCATTGAGAAGTACCAATTATGAATTACGTTCGAGTCAAGTTATGAATTTGCCTAAGCCTAGGTCAAACTGTTGTAAAAGAACGTTCTTCTACAGAGGAATTTCAGTGTATAACCAATTACCAATTGCAATTCGTAATGCTACGAGCTTGAGATCATTTCAAACATTTTTAGATGAATATATTCCATAAAATTGTAAATATTTGCAGTTCCCTGTTTTACTCTTTTCTCTCTCTTTCCTTAACTCTTATGGAATTGTTCAAATGGCGTTGGAATTATTTGTTCTCAATTGGAAGTGTTTATATAATATTTGTCACCAATTTTAATTTAGTGTACATAATATGGAATAATTTATGAAATTATAATTTCTCTATGTTGCAATCATTGTATATAGACGTTTAATTGTATATACTATATCTAATTGTGGGACCCCAAGGAAGAACAGCGGTTTTGTTTTTTCAATTCTGCTGAATTGGGTCATCCCCCGTTGCACTTCATTGCTGTATTTATTGTTGTGATTTCGGAAATAAACAAACAAACAAGGGAACGCTAAGTCCGGTTAAATGGAGTTCAAGTGATTAATTAACTCCTGCACGAATTAATTCTTGAATTTGGTGTTGAGTGTCATGCTGCTATATGAATCTGTCCGCTAAAAGTGTCACTGTATAGTCAAAGTATCGGTTTGCGCAGCGCAGATATTATTCCAGGAGTTGGAAAATGTAATTCAGACATGCTAGTCCTATATATACTCTAGATAATTGTGTCATCAAGAGTTGTTTTGTCTATGGGGACTAAAGTAGGTAATGTATGTAAAGTCGAGTTATAATGATTGAAGCTCTCGTCTTCCACGTGTCCACTCTCGATAGCTTCTACGCTTAATCAAGAGTTGGCTACGTGGTGACATGTCTGTTACACAAGAGGAAATATAATAGGATACATGTAGGTCTGGACCAGATTGTCTGTGAGCCCGGTTTCTAACCCCTGAAAGAACATGTACACACACAGGGTCCACATACATTGGCTACAATGGATCTTTTACCAACAAATCCACGAAGCAGCAATACTATTCCTTCTAACTCCCGTCCTATGAAATTTATAAATGAAATACTTGACAAAATAGACATTGACAATGCACCAAAACCACAAATTTGGTGGTATTGTTATATGGATGACACTCATCCGAAACTCAAGAAACAATTTGTACAGGAATAAACTTTTAGTTCCCTAACGAAGGGAAGGATAAGTCGTTAGTGTTCCTTGACACCTTTATATAGTCATGATAATGATCAAACTTGATTGTAGACTGAACGTTAAGATTTATCGGAAAGCAACTCACACTGTCAAATGTCTCATTTCATCTCTAATTACCTATTTGAACAAACCGTAGGAGTGACTGTTACTTTGTTCCATTATCGTAATCACCAATCCCTTTGCTGTCATATTGATAATATATTATTAGTCTCTTTTATGGGTGTTGCAACTAATGTATATTTGGGCTTAAAAAGCTACAGAAGGATCACCCCACTGAGAGGAACATGCAATGCTCAAAATGACACTCATCCGACCTGATATTAGGAGTTTACTGAATTTCAATTTAATCGGGCATTATGGTGTATCTAAAGCCAACAAGAACAAAACACCAAGTCTTAGTATCGCCTAAAGACAACATCAAAAATAATTGTGGGGCGTAGTATTGTAATTCCATGCCAAGGGTGGACTACTAGCCATTTGGCTGCAATAAATCAAACAAACGTCCTATGCAAGGAATCATAAGTGAAAGAAATGTAGCAATCTCCCAAGACCAGATATTTGGAACACCGACACCCAACTTGTTCCTCTGGAGTGTCTCAAAACATGCCACATTGAGTCCCCTGACCATCAGGCCTGACTGGCAAAATATCCAGTAAAAATATCCAGTGGAAAGGTAAAATTAAGCAGAGTTTTGAAGCATGTTTTTGGCAGGTTTGAAAAGTTTGCGTTCCAAAATTATTTGCCACTAAAAGCGATCGATATTAAACTCCGCCTCTTAACAACCCCTTTGTGCTAAGTTGGAATCTCGGTAGCTGTCAAGAGCGGCCAGCGCACATCGAGATTCTTTCATCCCTATTGACTGCGCCGCCGCTTGCACGGAGATTAGTAATCCAACTAGCCTCCATTGTATAGTGGTCCTATTGAGTTTGACAAAGTATGTTTTTGACAATACGACCCAAGTCCTATCCAATTAACTGCACACCCACCCACCCCCCCCCCCCCCCCCCCTCCAACCTCATACACTATGTACACCACTGGTTGAGTGTGAGTATTATATAGATTAAAGAATTGGGCCCTGTAACATAACATTCATTAATCGTATGTAGAATTAATTTGTCGTACTAAATATGTAAGTAGTTCATAATAATTTTATAATAAGGCATACCCCCCCCCCCCCCCCACACCACCAAAAAAATAAATAAAAATAAAACAACAACGACCGACGAGTACTTGTATGAGCTTCGCTCATGAATCTCACTTCCAGCAAAGCCAAGGGCTGCGGAAAGGTTTTGAAAGTGAGGGGTGGGAGGCTGACCACATTAAGGTTGTTATTATAATTATTATTTTTTGCCGGAGCCCCTTTTGTTACCTGAAAGTGCTCGCTATTGTATCATCTGCTCGATGTGTACAGCTTATCGTTCCAAACCCACTTAAATTGTAATTAAATCTGTTCATATCTCTACAATGCATGGATAATATTCAACAGTTTCTGGAGGGAAGGTGTATATCATACATATTTACTGATATGCAAGTTTTCAAGAAAATTGAATAAAGGTTGCTACGACATTCTATTCATGCAATCGGTTCATTTATGGCCTGCTTAAAACGCTAATTTCACTTTCGAAATGGATGTAAAGTTTCTTGAGCTATTTTCTCGGCATCTTATTTCCAGATGGCCGTTCAATATTTGCCTTAGAAAAGCGTCAATAACTCCGCGTTGCAGTATCATTATGAGACAAACTTTATATCATATTAAACCTTAGATATTGCTGAATCGAACTAAATACAAATCCAGAAAATCAACTTTTTCGACTTTTGGTTCTTCTACGTAGGACGAGTCACATATGATGGTGTCATAACATTAACTTGGCGTGAATGAATAACACAAAATAGGGTAACAATATTAATCCATAACATTCAATTGTAATCCAAAGGGGAGGGGGGAGCTCTAAAATGACTGTAAAATAGCTCTGTACTTGACGTCTTATTTTGACCATATCGCACCTTTCCTTTGGGCGATTTTGCCCGGATTTTAGCATGACAAAGCTGAGTTTCCGCCACACAATCATTTTTTCGATTTTATTTTACGTTTTGAGTATAGGAACAGGTCGTAATCGAAGGTTGAACTTTTGTTTTACTTTATTGTGCACTATGATGACTTTACCAAATCTAATTGGCCATTTTTAGGTATGTAAAAATATGTGCTACTCATACTCTTTCAGAATATGTAAAAATATTTGGATATATCCATGTAACAAAGAAGCTGTGACCGATAAGAGAAATGCATGTTTGACCATATTTAGCCAATTTTCACACTCTTGCGCGATTTCAACTTTAAACGTCAATTCGATGACTTTGTAACATTTACTTGGCATAAATGAGATATGAATTCATATCTACAACTCATAATCTATCCGAATATTAAAATAAATTTGGGTGTTTGTGGATTTTTAAAAAAGTTATAGCCGAATACAAAAATGTTGGTTTTGACCATATTTTGCCAATTTGCGTGCGAATTATTCGCCGTTAGATGGCGCTATTCCACTCCAAATCATGGTTGTAATTGAAGGTTGAACTTTTCTTTTACTTTATCGTGCACTATGGAGACCTTACAAAATCGGATTGTCCATTGTTAGGTATGTAAAAATATGTGCAACTCATACTCTTTTACAAGATTATGAAAACATATTTGGATATATCCATGTATCGAAGAAGTTGTGACCGATAAGGGAAGGGCATGTTTGACTAGATTTAGCCAATTTTCACAATCGTGAGCGATTTCAACTTTAACCGTCAATTAATCGAATTGTACAACTGTATAACATTTACTCGGCAGAAATGAGGTATGGATTTGTATCTACAACTCATAATCTATCCGAATACTAAAAGAAAATTGGGTGTTTGTTGACTGTTAAAAAGCTATGCCCGAATAAAAAATGGTTGTTTTTACCATATTTTTCCAATTTGCGTGCGCGCATAATTGATTCATCTTATCTTGAGATATGCGACGCACAAAATGAGGAAGAAGAAGAATAAATAAAAATCTTGACAAAATCAATAAGGTTATACGTATAATAGACGTATAATCTTAATAAAGCAAGTAGCAATATAATGTAGCCGTAGGGTTAGCATGGGAAGATAATCTTGGTTAAATGTATATAAATGGCTATTTATGTTGTTACAGTTCCTTTAACCATGCTTACAGCGTTGATTATCTCAGTTTGAATGTACTTTTTGCAATCTCTAGTTGTTCTTCAAACGTTGAATTGTCATGATCTTAACACTGGTACCCAGTAGTGATCAAATACTTACCGCTAGGTGACATCATTTTGAGTGAATAAACCGTCAATTCGTAGACATGAAACTCATATGGCTTGGTCCAGAATCAACACGAATGTTTCCGGGCTTCCATTGTGTCAGAAGGGTGGTTGCAATAGAGTTTTCCTTCTGGCTTCAGTACTTCACCTATTTGTATCCGTCATGAAAAATATATAAAGAAAACAAATAAAACGGGTTCATCAAGTTTAACACATTGGTCAGTATCCTATTTTGTAACGTCTGAGTGGACTTTTCAAACGCGATTACAAAATCATGTTTTGCCAAACATGATTAGAAAATGAAATACGTGTCTTCGCAATTCGTTCAGCGCATTGCATGCTGGGGTATATTTCGGATTTTCTAGTACACTGAATCGCCGATCTCAATGGACCCTCTACTTTCTGGCATGACACCCGAAACTAAATATTAACGTTATGACACTTCCACTACTAATTATGCAAATAGAACAACACTTGACTAACAATTCAAACAAATATGATCGTTTCTGTCACATTACAGTGCAACAAATTTAATTTGTATGAACATATTTCAAACTCGAATTCCACGTATCGCACGACTCGATTGCAAGCCTGTGGACTAAACACAGCGCACTGCACTACAGTGTTGATGTAAACATTTATATAGATACTTGCTCAGCTGCAAGCAACATTCACTGTCTGCATTGCGCGTACGCTATGTGTTGCTCGGGACACATTGAAAGCATTGAAATGTATTTTAGATATTTAATTGTAGAGGGATACATTATATCAAGTTTGTCTGAAATTAATACTTAGTAGTTACATTAGGGTTTAATCATGTTCTTTATTTCGTTCTGCAGTAATACGAAAACACACACAAACAATAGGCCCATTACATTTAGCGCTGCATTCGTGTGGTGTGTTATTTGTGGCGGGCATGGATGCAAGAAGAAAGGTAAGTCATTTTAGTCAATCAAACTCGAGTTTTATCCCTCAATTTAAATAAACACTCATATTTCTTGACTATTTTGAAAAGGTATATTGTTATTGATATATTGTTTGCATTGACAGTGTCGTTAAGTTAATATTTACGATATTCAGGGTATATTGCACGAACGTCGATCACGTATGGATGGGGGGATATTTCCCCCCGCCCCCAAATATTTGAGGTGAGGGGGTTGCCTGTATTATCACCCCCCCCCCCTCCCTAATATTTGGGGTTCAGATAAATAACAACATTAACATGACGGAACATTACCACCTCTCATTCATTATTGATACAATAATGATACAATGTAAAACAAAATCCCAAACACTGCCGTTCTTTTTTCATTTTTTGTGTTAAACCCCGAATGTACACTTTGCCAAGGACAATTTTACTCTACTTTCATTATGATATGATATCAATAACTTAATCAATAAAACATTGCGGTAATATACACCACACATAGAATACATATTTCACAGTGGTACACTTATAGGGAGTGCCCCTCTTTTGCAAGCCAATAAATGGCCATGTGTTTTGAAAGGGGCCGGTAAATACGTGGTGTTGTTACATCTGTACAACATGCATGGTACTTAACATGAGCACCAAACTTTTCAAACAAAGGCTACATTGATAAATTTGGGGTCAAATTAAAGACTATTTAGGTGACTACATATTTAAATTCAGAAAAAGGAATTTTAATCTTTCATTGTTATGTAAATTTGAATACCTTACCACCAAGTACCCGATTTTGCATAGTAGAGGAGGAGGGGAGCATAAATTTGAGAACATAATAGAAAGCTATGTAGAAATCAATGAGCATACGATGAGGGGAGCATATATTTGGGATCATAATAGCATGACTGTGTACTGAACAAATACCATATATTCATGTGCATGTAGAATCACAACAAAAATACTTCTTTTGCCTTTTGTGACTTGGTCATGCAATTAATTAGGTCAAGTGCCCACTTAAAGATCCCATTGAGATTCAATTTGAAAGATTTATCCTACAAAAAAAAAAATTAGATGATTGGCTATGCGATTTTGCGTGGTGGAGGGGGAGGGGAGCATATTTTTGAGAGCATAATAGAAAGCCATGGAGAGAGAAATGAGCATAAGATGAGGGGAGCATAGAGCTGAATGGCATTTCCCAGAAACAGTTTACCAGAAGTGACAAGTTCATGTATGAAGTTGACCACATATACAATCTGAATAATAATAACCTAGTTATTGTATGAAGTTGTATTTTAAGGATACTCAAACATACGTAAACATTATACAGTAGAAAACTGTTCTCATCTACCATTTTCTCGCTTTTCGTTATATTATGACATATATTTGTTGACACACCTTATAGTGTTGTTTCAAATTTACATCATATTAGCAGATTCCTCATCCAATATCATTTCTAATTATGATTTCACGCGTTTGGATAAAGATACTTTGACTTGAAGTGTTATGATAGTGAGTCTGCTATGCATAGTGTTAGATAACAGCCCTATGTGGTTGAGCCCGTGGTGTTGGATAGCAACCTACAGTGGTCAAGCCACATTCCTTAGATTACTATCTCTTATTAGATTTAGATACTTCCCATGCATCTCACAATGTATAGTCAGTTCCAATAAAGACTTCCTCTAAGTAACACTGCCACCGGCGTAAATCTGTTCGGAAAGCACAATGCATTGGGGGGGGGGGGGGGGGGGGGGGGCGAGCAATTGTTCACAAACAATGCTCGCCCCTCCAATGCATTGTGCTTTCCGAACAGATTTACGCCGGTGAACACTGCTTGTGTACACGTCTCCTCATTACCATCGTCACAACATGGTGTCAGAATAGTAAAAAACTGAAATAAAAATGACTGCTCAGGCAAGTGTAAATCAACAGGGAACTCGCAATTTGGCGCCCCTCAACAATTGGACACCCATAGATATTCTGGGGTTGAATGGTCTCGCTGGAAGACTCGATTTGAAATATACGCAAGGGCAACCGGCTTGCTTAGCCAGGACAACCCAGGTCGAAAAAAACAGTTGAAACCAGTTGAAACCAGTTGGAAATTCAACTGGTTTTTACTGGTTTTAACTAGCATCAAGCGGTAGCAGTTTACATTCCCGGTTCCCGCAGCAGTCCAGTTAAAACCAATAGAAATACCAGTTAAAACCAATTCAAAATACCAGTTGGAACCAACTACTTTAACTGGTCTTCTTACTGGTAAGCCTTACTGGATTCTTACTCGATTCCAATTGATTCCAGTTGATTCCAGTGTACCAATTTTTATATTGAAACCAGTTGGCCAACTGGTGGTATCAACTGGTACCAGTTGGCAACTAATTTTCAACTGTTTTTTCGACCTGGGTAATCTATTTTTAAAAAAAATTATAAAAAATGTATTAAAAAAAAAAAAAAATACATTCCCAGACCATGATATATATGTGACAAGTTCACTAAATCTGGAAAAAAAATAACTGATAAAAAAGAAAACGCAGAAATAGAGAAAGCAAGCTTTCATTACTTATATTATATTTAAAATCTATTGAGTGATAACAACATTTATTGATAAAAGAAGGAAAAACAAAAGTATTATTCCACCAACGCTATAAGCACCGGGGCCAAGAGCAGAGTCCACTTTGCCATACACAATTTCACTGAATGCCAAGGAAATTATAAATGTGTAATGATTAAGAATGACTATTTACAGCTTGATATTCATTCGCGAAAAAGCCTTATAACTTGTTACCTGACATAACCTCTTTTTTATTATGACACGGTATGATGTCGGAATATCAGTGTTTTATTAGAAATATGAAGCCTTCACTTGTTGTGAGAAGTGTGGCTGAGTTGTGTTTCAAATTAATGATTTTCAGCCACTTTTATCTGCTATGGAAGGATATTTAAAATCATCATTCTAATATCTACCACGAGAGGGTGGTATTTCAATTTTGGTTACAGTGCCAGAACCGAACAACACAAATTATGCCAGTTGTTCAAACTGTTGATTACCCTGTAGCTTATCTTAGACATAGCTTATACAAACAAGAATATGAATTTATCGTGTATTTTGTGCCACATATCGGAATATAAAGGGATCTAGTAGCATTGTCCAAATCTTCATACTAAATTGAAACTCGTATACCTTATTGCATTCGTATAAACAGCAATAGAAGCTTGGGATTTCACAGATGTTCAGCTTATAGTCAAAAGCCTGTATTGCAATGAGCTTGCAATTTGAGCTAGTAAATGATTATTACTTAGCATTATAATTCGCTTATTACTTTGTAATAAAGCATCCATTTCTATCTACATGTATCTCATCTTTCTTTCTTTCTTTCTTTCTATCTACATGTATCTCATCTTTCTTTCTTTCTTTCTTTCTTTCTTTCTTTCTTTCTTTCTTTCTTTCTTTCTTTCTTTCTTTCTGTATTTCTCTATATCTATATATCTATCTATCTATCTTTCTGAATGTCTACCAGTCTGGCAGTCAATCCTATTGTATCTATCTATCTATCTATCTATCTATCTATCTATCTATCTATCTATCTATCTATCTCTCCATCTATCTATCTATCTATCTATCTATCTATCTATCTATCTATCTATCTGTCTATCTATCTTTCTATCTGTATATCTATCTATCTATCTATCTATCTATCTATCTATCTATCTATCTATCCATCCATCCATCTTTCTATCTATCTATCTATCTATCTATCTATCTATCTATAATCTAACTATCTTTCTATCTGAATATTGTAACAAACTGCATTCTGGGTCCTGGGTATATTTCAAGCTTCACTCTCACTCTACTCCTCTCTCCTCCTTGTTCTACTTGTTAACCTCTCTCCCTTCACCCTCCTATCTCTGCCTCTCCCCATCATTGCATATGCCTCTATCCGCCTCTCTCAATAACCCTCCCCTCTCATGGAGCAGTCAGACGGGACTTGCGACGACCTGCAACAGCTTGCGATTGGTCACGTGCACGTATGAAAGGCGGAAAGTGTCAAAGTCTGTAATACATTACCGCGTTGTACAAACTCCCTGCAGCTATACAATATAAACACTCACAAAATGTTTCGCATTTCAAGGATGAGCGTTAATACCTCTCTGCTCTTATATTGATATGGTGTATATGATGCACAAATTATGGAATAATGATACTACTACTACTTCTACTAAAATAAAAATAATAATTATAATAGTAATAATGATAATAATAACAATAATATTTAATGATAATTAATAACATTAGTAGTTCGTATTTACATTGCGCCTAATAGCCTCGAAGCGTCAGACCCGCGCATTGAACAATTACCTTGTACACATCCTCTACTCCCCGGGGAGTATACTAGCGGTGGGCAACCCTATTGGTGCACCAAGCTTATATGAAATTAACCGAAGTATGCTTAGTATGGAGCCAGAACAAAGAAACAATGTTGCAAAATATAAACATAGGACGGGGGTCGGGGTGCAAGCTTTTGGCTTTTAGCTCATACAAAGACCCAACATGGGCCATTATATAAATTACCGCGGTAAACAAGTTAGAAAAACAACAAAAATAACAACTGTGGGACATAAAGGAGAATAAAGGAGAGTCTACCATACCATGCATCGTTGCCATGGATACGATTTCAATAGGTCACCGCAATCACCGCATGCGACGAGACTTGCCTGAAGTATTCAGGATTAAGTATTGTCTACCAAACCATGAATATTTGCCATGGATGCAATTTCAATAGGTCAATAGGGTGAGATGAAGCCACTGCAATAACCGCAATTAGACTAGATTGTAGAAGAATGGGTTCATAATATAATACTAGTAGTACTTCTGTGGAATGCCCATGCATAACTGAACACCAACTTATGCCGACGAGCTTTCATTTTGATTAGGAAAATAAATGTACTTTTTATATGGTTATCTGATATAAAGGCAAGTGTGATGAGCTGTGTGGCAAAGATTATTGAGAAAGCAGCCGCCTCTCAATTCATTGATCACCTTACCAACAATAACCTATATGACGACATGCAATCTGCCTACAGAAGAAACTTCAGTACAGAAACTGCTCTCCTGAAATTGCAGAATGATATCATGTCTGATATTGATCAGCGTTGCGGTGTGTTCCTGGTGTTACTGGATCTAAGCGCTGCATTTGATACGGTTGACCACACTATCCTGCTACGACGCATCAACGCTCGTTTCCATGTGACTGGAGTCGTTCATCAATGGATGCGTTCGTACCTGACCGGGTGGACATCTCGTGTCACCATAGATGGACAGCTCTCAGACCCTTGGCCAGTTCACTATGGAGTCCCGCAAGGATCTGTACTGGGACCGGTGTTGTTCAGCACATATATCACCCCGATCTCAGATATTATCAACAGTTATAATATCAAGTACATCATATATGCTGACGATATACAACTTTTCGCTTCGTACGATCCAAAAAGCTCTGATGATGTAAAAACTTCCCTTTCTTGCTTGTCTGCCTGTATCTCTGCGATAGGCGATTGGATGTCTGCGAACTTTCTCAAACTCAATAATGCCAAAACCGAATTCCTGGCTTTGGGCCGTTCTACATCCTCATTCACTCATCTGACAAACCTACATCTCACGATTGGCAATGAAGCAATACCCCTGTCACCTAAAGTAATGAACCTGGGCGTATATATTGACTCTACATTGAAACTCAAACCACATATCACATATATAGCACGCTCCTGCAATTTCCACCTCCGCAATCTATGGCGCATTCGACGATATACATCGACAGGAAAACATGTCATCACGCAGTTCAGGCCCTGATCATCTCAAGACTAGATTACTGTAACAGCTTGCTCACTGTCCTTTCAGCCAAAGACATGAAACAACTTCAAACTATTCAGAACCGGGCTGCCCGACTGATTTTTGGACTTGGCCGCAAAACACCATCTGCACCTCTACTTCATGAACTCCATTGGTTACCCATTTCTGAACGAATTAAATTTAAGATATGTTTGATGGTTTATAAAATTTTGAATAACTCTGCCCCTAACTATTTGTCAAATTGTATTGTACGTTATAACCCTCCTCGCCCCCTTCGTTCATCAAAAGATACCACTAGATTGATTATACCCACTTCAAATTACGTTCATTTGTAAAAGATTTGGAATATTAGCCCCAACAATTTGGAATAGTTTACCACAAATAATAAGAGAGTTTCCATCTATCACTACATTTAAATCACACTTAAAAACCCACCTTTTCCCTGTTTTGTGATTGATTATTAAGTTAATATTTGTATACATGTATGTAATTAGTAAGTTTTTGATTGTATAATTGTATTTTTGTGTATTTGTAAGCGCTATGATACCCGCGTGAATAGCGTATTTAAATAACAGTTATTATTATTATTATTATTAATTAAAATATCGACACCAATCGTATCATACGGGGACATGATATTGAGTAATTAACAGTTAGTTGAAGTATAAAGCCATTATTCTTCTTGAAAAATATATATATACAATCTTCAATTTTACTCTTTTAGCAGATGTTTACTATTATAGTATCATTCCAAATGGTCCAAAAAATACAAGCATTAATGTATCCAATGTTTAATAATTAAGATTAAAAAATAATGAGGAAAATATGATGTGTTATTTAAAACAGTAAGCATAAATCATTGTAAATATGTACATGAGTGACTGTATAGTTCTTTTGGAAAAAAAACGACACATTATTTGAGATTGTTGACACGCTTCTAATTCTAGAAGTAATCAGAAGTACAGAAGTACTATTAAATTATGAACCAATTCTTCTGTGATCTCTGAATGATCAAAGAAGTCATTTGAAATGCACATATAATACACAGCCAATCCTCTAGCATACTACATTATTTTGTCTAAATAGAGAGCTGCACTTCAACAAGTTATTGAACGAGGTTGTGTACACTGGAAATACGCCATTGGTATTACACACAGAGACACACACGCTCACACACAGTACACCTAACTTCACACACCACATCACATGCACACGCTTGCACTGATTGTGTGCACAGTGTGCAGTGCTCACAATGATTAGTACAGCCATCTATGGTTGCATACCTATCCGTTCAAGAACATTCACTTGCAAATACTGCGACTATTTTTATACATTTTAATTTTCTTTTGCAAATTATGCAACCGACAATTGGGTTCAGATAAATGCATATATTTTTAGACAAATTTTACAACATACAGCAAGTGGTAGCCCTTGGGGGACCACGGAAAGAGAGAATTTGAGGTGTCAGCCCACAGTCTAAATCACCGCATGCTCTTTCTCTCTCTTCTATTGTTTTGATTGCAACGGATTTTGAACCGACTTTTTGATGTTCAAAAACCTTGCGACGGGAACCTGCCGTCGGCAAGAGAACACGAGATCGGCGCATGCGTTCCTCGTGACCAGTCGTGCTATTGTTCGATCGACAACCCAAAACCAGGCTTATGATGCTTATGAAGCACGGTAAATAACATGTTAGGTTTACTTTAGCCTAAATGTAATACATACAACCTAATTATGGCTATAATTGGGAATAATACCGAATTTATTGCGATATTTGCATTCTGATGTTAACATCTAGTTATTTCGAACATGATCGGCCCTTCATAAGTTCTATTGTCTTGTTGCAGGTCGTCGCAAGCATCGTGTGACTGCTCCATCAAATCATTTCATCTTCCTGAATCCTGTACTCCCTGCTTTATCCCCCACCTACTGTGCTTCTCCCCTTCCTCTCTACATCATCTCTCTCCCCTCTCTCTCTACTACCCTTTGCAGTGGTCACTCTGTGTGTCCAGTATATAGTAGTGTGTACACATGTTGAATGGTCAGCATTGTTTTAGAAGCTCATGCATGGGTAATTTTGGAAGCATGGTTTTGTGCCACAAGTCAATTATATAGCAGTAACACTTTTGGAGCTCTTTGGAGAAGGACAGAGAACATTATTTCTTATACATTGTGCTCCGTGGTTGTCTGTGAACCTATTTTAATTCTATAAATCCATACTTAATTTGTGATTGTTCTGTGGATCGATCTGCCGAATTAAGACCCAATCTTAAGGTAAACCATGATTTCACTCTAATTAGTATTGTATGTGTGTGTGAGGGAGGGAGCTAGTACAGTGTGTATTACCCCGGGGGGGGGGGGGGGGGGGGGGGCACTCATGTATAAGGTAAGACGGGTATTACCCGATCGCAGCTCTAAAGATACCCGATTTTCCAAAATTGCCGCCCCATAGACCCCCGGAATGACTTGGCTATGTAATTGACTAGCGCCAAGTTCATTATTCTCTTCTAGTTCGGCTCCTTGGACCACCATTTGAGCCTTTTTGAGGGTTTCCCGTAGGTCTTTGATGGTAGCTCCAAGTCTAGGTATTTTGTAGTTTAGGTCTGCTCCTTAGACCCCTTAACTCCCGTTTCAGGGTTTTTGTAGCTCCCAAGAAACCTATATTGTGCTTGTAGTCAGCTCTTCAGACCCCATTTCAGAGTTCCGTGCGGCACACCCCCGTCAAAAAAATAATTCGAAGTGCCCCCCCCCCCCCCTCCCCCGGGCGGATTACCTATCAAACACGGTAACCACATGTACTATATACACTGCCAAAAACCTACAACTTCAACAGTGTGCTTCAAATTCATACATGGTCTCATCATGTGTGTAAAGCTTTGTATGTCTGTGACTGTGTTATATTGTCTTAATTACCGTCAATAAAGGGGAATAATTTCATCTTTTGAAGGTATCAGAAGGAATTATTTTAACAAGGTAGGGACTTGTGACTAATTCAAATTATTTAAGATTTTAAAATAACACAAATCTAATTGATTTCTGTGATTTTGCTATGGCATTTTCATTGCTCAGCGTCTCAATCCCATGTATGTGTTTTTGTGTTAGTGATTTCAACTGCTCGATTCTAGGTTTGGTTTTGTATATTCACTGACATATTTGTTTAATGGTGGTGGTGGTGGTGGTAATTTTATAATTTATCAATTAGAAAAATATTTATTTTACTTGCCCGATTCGGGAACCAGAAAAATATTTATTTTACATGCCCGACCGGCAACCAGAAAAAAAAGAGTTAATTTCGAGCATTGAATTATCTGTACAGTCAATACTTATTTAAGTCATGTATTGGTGGCAAATAAACAAATTGGGCTTTTTTTGTAAAATTTCAGAGGCCTGCCAAGCTGTGCCTGTGACTGCATGTTGACAAGTTGAAATTGGTTCCAGCTACGCTACAGTACACTGCTACAGCTGTATGTAGCCAGGCCCAGGACCCAGTCTACCAGCAGTGGGGGGGGGGGGGGGGGGGGGGGGGGGGGGGGGGGGACTCGCCCCCGCACTGATCTCCGAAGAGGCGAGGGAAAGAAGAAGAAGGTGTGTATATACATAATTATAACCTAGTCCTAACACAGACCGCTGTAAGACGGCTCGTACTGAAAAAACTTGAAGTTAAGTAGATTTGACAAATCTAGCGCTTTCAAAGGCCTCTTATTACATTATTACTGACATATTTTACTGTCGGCCTTCTAGTGCTAGACGCTACGATGTGACGCCCCGTCCGTGCGGGCGAATAGAACAAGCGTGATCTTCTGGTTACCAAAGTAGATTACAGAAATGGCAGTGCAGTCTACCATAACATGAAAATATAGGTCTTTGCGCTTTGTTATTACAAGGAATATCAATATATCTCTGGCATGTCTTGTTGATGCTAATTTTGTTGCATTAAACGTTATTCAGGCAACCGTTGCAAAACTTTTTGCACACAGCGTTCAAATGGTGGGGTACGGATCCTGTCGGGTCGCCCCGCCGCGAGTGGGTTTCGTTTTTTACAATAGCCTAGGGAATGTCGCCAAAACTTGTGAAAACGCCGCTGGTAGGCCAAGACTAGGCTGCATATTCTCAATGATGGACTGTTGTAATGTATCTACGCCTAGATGACTATATTTCTAGTCTCATCGTTTGTGGTCCGTAGTCCGCATTGACGATCGGCCACTATTAATAGTCACCCTTGCCCTGGACTTGTTAGGCTAGATCGATGTCGCAGAGTTTGAGTATAGATACTAAATCCAATGCGAGCTAGTCTTGGCTTTAAAAACCAGCGCGTTTTCCACGAGTTTTGGCGACATTCCCTTGGCTATTGTGTAAAACGAAACTTGCGCCCCGCCCCCATCCATCCGGTCGCCCCCGTACACGTTATGCCCCGCGCAGGACAGAGCCGACTCGATGGTTTGTCATTCCGATCGGCTCAGTTTTCAGTGCATCGCGACACACATTTTGCCAGTCGAGAGACAGTCCGAATGCCAGTTGGGGCCGATTCAACGCGATCATCTGCTCCCGACCGACCGGGCCCAACTCCTAGTCTGATTTAAACCAGTCGGATCGGGTCGAGTCGGCTCTGTCTGCCCGGGCTCTACATACGGGTGATCCGGACCCGCTGGTCACCGTACACGTACCAACCATTTGACAAGCTGTGTGCCAAAAGTTTCGACAACGATTGTTGAAAAGTATTTTTAATACATACAAAAATAAGAGACAAAAAGACTAGATCGGTGCATGAGTTTATGTATCTATAGTTGCCTGAGAAATATTGATATTTCCTGTAATAACAAGCTCAAAACCCATATTTTCATGTATTTATGACTGCCAGTACAAACTAACTGCCATTCTGTAATCTGGTACCAGAAGATCACGCTGTTCTTGGCCCGCCACGACGGGCGTCAAGCGCTAGAAGGCCGACAGTAACATCTTTCAGTCAGTCCAGTCAGTCAGTCAAAGGAGCCATGAATGCGCTATGAGATACGTACAGCGGTGTGCTGACGAAAATAACCTCCCTCCTCTCCTTGAAAAAATCCTGGGTACGCCAAACTGTCATATCATATCATATTGTTTTGCTCCGGGGGGGGGATCTCTTTGGGGTGCACGAAGCTATTTATATTACCATCAATGTTATTGCCTTTATCATCGTGCATCATCATCAGCCATCCATTATTATCATCATCATCATCATCATCCCTATCATCATCTTCATCTTCATCTTCATCTTCCTCATCATCACCATCTTCATGATCATCACCGCCATCATCATGGGGGCTGCGTGCATCTCTTTGGAGCACTCCCCTCTCCACCCCTCCTTACATGCACGGAGCCCTGGGGGCTCCCTGCATCCTCTTTGGGCATCCCTCGGGGGGGGGGGGGGGGGGGGGGGGGAGGGGGGGGGAGGAGAGGGGGCAAAGCACCTCAAATTTTTGGGGGAAAAAAATCCTTGTCTTTTAAGAATTTCATATCACCCTCCAATGTCCATCCACCGCATCATCATCATCATCCCCCATTATTCATCATCATCAATCATCACTGCCATCATCCATAATAATCATCATCATCATCACCACCACAATATTATCACTGCCATCATTATCACCATCCTCATGACCATAATTCTCATCATCATCACCCATATAGGGCATGCAATTTGTTGGACTTCAGACCCCCCACCAACCCTCCCCCCCCTGCCTCCCCCCCCCCCCCCCAAGCTAAGTAGCTTCTGCTCCCTCAGCCTCGGGGCTTGGTCGCTTCTCTCCCTCTTTTGTAACTGTAAACTTTGGCCTCCATGATATTATTGGGGTCAAAGGTCAAATGAGGGTCAATGTGAAGTTTTACCCCTAGTACGAAAAAACGGTTGAAACCAGTTGGAAATTCAACTGGGTTTTACTGGTTTTTAACTAAATAGCATCCAGTAAGAATCCAGTAAAAATCCAGTAAGGCTGACCAGTAAAGAAGACCAGTTAAAGAGTTGTATCAACTGGTATTTTTGAATTGGTTTCAACTGGTATATTGTGGTTTTAACTGGTCATCTGTGCATCTGTCCATTTATCTTTACCCATGTCGAAAAAAACAGTTGAAACCAGTTGAAACCAGTTGGAAATTCAACTGGTTTTATACTGGCATCAAGGCGTAGCAGTTTACCATTCCCGGTTCCCAGTAAAGATAAATGGATAGATGCAGCAGTCCAGTTAAACCAATAGAAATACCAGTTAAAAACCAATTTCAAATAACAGTTGGAACCAACTACTTTAACTGATCTTCTTACTGGTAAGCCTTACTGGATTCCTTACTACGATTCCAATTGATTCCAGTTTGATTCCAGTGTACCAATTTCCATATTTAAACCAGTGCAAACTGGTTGGTATCAACTGGTTAGCTAGTTGGCAACTAATTTTCAACTTTTTTTTTCGACCTGGGAAACAAATACAAAGTGTCTACACTACTTCCATGTGATTGGTGATGATGCCCTAGACGTTTATGAGACATTTGTATATATGGACGATGAGGGACAAGGACGACATAAACGTATTATTGCAGAAGTTTGGACAATCATTTCCTGCCAAAGAAGAATACGACTGTGAGAGTACAACTTCAACTGAGCACAACAACAACCAGCTAACCATTGATCGCTTCGTAACTGACCTACGAACGAGGGCAAGCACATTGCGACCTTTTGTGAGCTGAAGGATTCTCTCACAGAGACAAGATCGTCATCGGCGTGTCGTCTGACGGAGTGGTGCACGATTGCTTACTACAGAAAATCTGACACTGGCAAAGGCGATAAACATTTGCAAGGCCGCAGAGCTGACAGATAATCGGCTAGCTGAAACTAAAACCACCAGCAGAAATACACCGCAGTGGTAGTAACTCCAGGCCCATCCCGAAGATGCAACAAATGTGGCGCAAGTGTGCATCCGCAGCGTCAATGTCCTGCTTTCGGCATGACGTGTCTCTCGTGCGGGAAAGTCAACCATTTCAGCATGATATGCCGGTCGACACAATCGTCATCCTCAATCGTCCGCAGTCTCCCGACGTCGCGGTCCTCGGAGGACCGCCAATACACTCGTCCGCGGGGCTCAATCCACAGGACAAGGTCGTCGAGGGACTCGTCCACAGCAAAGATTGCCGCGGGTCATCTACGACGTCCAGATGACGAGGGAGACGACGAGGGGCCAGTCTGCCAGCGACAACGATGACCTCTACTACATTGATGCTGTGAATAGCAGGCGTGAACAGGAGATCTAGAGTGGTATGTACAACTCAATTTTGTTTCTAGAACCACCCAGCATGATAGACTTGGGGGAAAGAGGAGATTTTGTACGGCAAGAAAAATTCAAAATTGATACGGGTGATCAATGTAACAGACTCTCTGTACAGCTTACAAAAGCTAGATATGGGTGATCTCAAGAAGTCAAGGCTAGTATCATAACACTGGCCACTCAATTAAACCGTTGGGTAAATGCACCACTGGTTTTGTGAACGCAAAATAAGTTTGACACGATGGATTTGAAGTTGTCGACTACATGATGTTGCCTCTTGCTTATTGTTCTACCAACGGCCGTTGCTTTAGGGGTAGTGAAGAAAGTTATACACTGGATGGGAGTGGATGTACTGACACAATAATCAATGATATTTTTCCATGGGATATGGTTGCATTTGGCGAACCGCAACATCTCGATGTAGATACGAATGTCAGACCTGTGTTCACCCCCACGCTAAAATTTAGTTGCTCTCAGACAGAAAGTAAAAAACCAGAGCTCAAGCGCATGAAAGATATGGGAGTGATTAAAAAACAAACTGAGCCAACAGCATGGGGTCGGCTCAATGGTCGGTGTTGCAAAAAAGGGCAAGGGACAAGGGTCGAATTTGCCTTGATCCTCGAGATTTGAATAAGGCCATTCAAACGACCACACTATCCTATAAAGGAAATAGAAGATATAACCGCTATAAGCTGGTAGGCGCGCAGTTATTTAGTACTCTAGATGCGAACTGTGGTTTTTGGCAGATACCACTCGATGAGGAAAAGCTCCAAGTTGTTGACTTTCAATACACCGTACGGTCGATACCGGTTCACACAGACTGCCCATTTTGACATACATTCGACTAGCGAGATCTTTCAAATAATCATGACTGGACACGTTCAGTGGGACAATAGAAGGGCCATTCTTTGAAAGTGAAACTTTCGGAAAAATTGAAGTTTTATTTTACTGTAGTTTTGTTCCCATTTTTGGAATGATCCATGTGTAAGTTTCATGAAATACATGATTGAAGTTTTAAAATGAAACTTTTTTACTCATTTGCATACATTTACATATTTCAATATTTTTCTAATAATCTATAATTCCAGGAAAATAATCAAGATATCAAAAGGATAAATAGCATAGCTCATTCTTCTCACTTTCCCTGTACAGGTTGATACCAACTTTGTACAAATTCAACCTTTCATTCTTTTCTAAACCCAGATATTATAATATTCCCATTTTTCCCATTCATATTGTACATGTCACACACGTGACCACCCCAAAATGTCACACACGTGACCAGTACGTTAGCCCACATAATTAAGTACTATAAAAAACAACGGTTTGATATAAATCTCATTCATTGCCTATATGTTTGTACTACAAAATGTATAGTACTTCTCTGGTAAAAAGATGAACATTATAGCTATTCATATTTTTAAAGGAATTTTCCAAATGAAAATTTGTTATGAAAAAAGCGCTCCGTGGGAAAGTCACCACGTGACCCATGCCATTTGACCTCTGACATTGAGTTACGTAATCCTTAAAAAGTCTTTTGTGTTAGTCTTGAAGACTACATCATACTCAAGTCACATATGAAGTAAAAATCATTATAGTCTCATACTTACTGTAAATATAAGGCATCCCATTTCAAAAATTTGTCATGTTTGTGTGTCACACACGGACCAGAATGCCCAGAAGGGGTTGAGTCTTGGTTGACGAAATCTTGATTCATGTTCCTTCCAAAGAATCCATGACGCAGATTGCAGGAAGTCTGCAAAGATGTAGTGACCATGATATCAGACTCACCCAAACAAATGTCCATATACACAAGACCGAAGTGACATACATGGGTCACTTGTGTCAAAACGTCTGAGTACACTGCCGTCCCCATGACAAAAGGAAGCAACTCTGTGGAATGAGTTTCTTAGTAAATGAATGAAAATATGTTTTTCTATCTGACCCTCTCAAACAAAATCCTAATTCCAGGTATGACATGGTTTTTATAATGTACTCAGAGAAGGCATTTCCGGGTTTGATATGTTTTGATTGTAAAATCATCTGTTTTATGCAACTTAAGCAGCATACTTCCTTTGTCACAGTATATCCTTGAATATTTGCACCCGGTCATCACAATGACAAAAGGAAGCTACTCTTGATAATCTAAGAATTCATGTATTGTGTGAGTACGTGCATGGTGTGTGTTTGTGTGTGTATCCATGTGTATGTGTGTATATACGTTTGTGTGTATATTATGTGCAAAAATATGGTGTATGTATGCGTGTGTGTGAGTGCAAATGTGATGTATGTGTCCAGTGTGTGTAGGTGGTAGTGTGTATCTACTCATGTATGTGTTGTAGGTGCGTGTTTGTGTGTGTATGCGTGTTGTATATGTGGGTATGTTTGCACGTTTGTATGTCTGTGTTGCATATATTTGTGTGTGTTTGCATGCCGTGTGTGTGTGAGCGTACGTTGTTGTGTGTGTGTGCGTACGTGTGTGTGTGTGTGGGTGTGTGTGTGCGTACGTGTGTGTGTGAGTGTGTGAGTGCGTACGTGTGTGTGTGTGCGCGTGTGTGTAGGTGCGTGGTGTGTGTGTGGCTGTGCCGTGTGAGTGCGTGTGTGTGTAGGTGTGTCCTGTGTGTATTGCTTGTGGGTGTGTGTGTATGGTGTGTTAGTGCGTGTGTGTGTTTGTTTGCGCGTATGTGTGTATGTGTGCGTAAATTTGTGTGTGTGTGTGTGTGTGTTTGCATGCGGTTGTGTTTGTATGTGTGGTGACGTGTATTGCTTTTGCATGTGTGTGTGTGTTTGTGTTGTGTGTGAGTCATTGGCCCCCTTGCAAAGCCAGGTAAAACAACATTTCATCAAGTAATAATTTCTGTGGGACAATAATTAACACACATGCATCAGGACCTTGTGCTTGTGAAAAAAAAAAAGAGAAACGTATATTTCTTTATTCACAGTCAGCATTTTGATTGATATAATGAAATGGTTTTAAATGTATATATATACTTCAGTCAAAATCACATAACGTTCTCCTTCAGATGTGCAAACAGATCAGAGAATTTCA
>JBAMJV010010086.1:0-126584 GCA_037951105.1 Echinarachnius parma
CCAAATTATTCGGTCTCGGTGTCGGTTTGGATTCGGTTTGGCGGTGTGACTGCTACATGACTGTCATGAAAAAGATCCCAATTAGTTACAAATGGGAGCTCAAAATGATCAGTGAGGTATTTTGATAAACACTCAAATTAATTTTAGCTTTGATGCAATGGACGATTATCACTGGAAAATCTATGCTAATATCAATTATAGTGTAAGTAAAAAACCCTACTGATATTGGTTGCAAAGTTGTTACAATTTTGATGGTCACACCAGATGACCATGGGCTAGTATACAAATGATGCACAGGCCTGAGTGGATCAGTAAGAATTGGATGCACGAGTTTAACTTTGGAATGGTTTAAACCCACAAGCGCAGCGAGTGGTTACCGATCCACGAAATATGCCTGTGCAGCATTTGTTAAAATATAAAATGGGCGCAAAAAATGCGAAAATCAAAACTTAAGTGAGCCATGGATCAGTAAAATGCATTTTAAGTAAAATGCATTAGTAAAAAACTTTTACACGCTAATTGACCAATCAGAATGCAGGGATTCTTCTACCCATTTTATAATGGTACTTTTTTTGAGCCCTTGGTAAAGAAAGGCAGATTATTTGAAAGAAATTTCTTATTTCTTTGGTTTCTTTCAGATCCCCTTGGACAAATTCAATGTTCGAGAACTGAACGGGAGCCATCTTCAGCAGAGAAACTTCCCCCAGATGTATGGTGCCATGGTTACCAAGGCAACTAACAGCGACGGAGAAGAGATCCTGGTTGTAGTCTCCATCATACAACAGCTGATCCCGAATTCTGCGACGCTACAGCAGGTCATAGAGGATTTCCTAGAGTGGAGTTTAACGCCTGATGACATTGCAAGAATTATGCATGAAATTCTGATGGGTTTGCAGGAGATGGGTCTGCTTGGTATCACACACAGCGATCTCCATGGTAAGTACATTATTATACGCTCAAACCTGTGAATAGTGACCACCACCTAGGGGAAAGGATAAATGTGTCCCCTGTAGACAGAAGAACTACAAATGTATATCGTGTTCTCTGCATGGGAACACTTTTGGTGATGTTTGACTGTAATATCCATGGGTATTCTACTAAATTTATCAACTTAGGCTAGACTAAAAGGACAGAAATGACTGCTTTTCAGTAAAAAACCATTCCACCATTCCACCCCAGTGAAATTTGACAAGCACATTGATTGATGCCATGCACCCACTGGAGATGAACCCTATTGTTTCTCCTCAGACTAACATTCCATTGACATTGTTTAACAGGTTACCAGTAATATTATGACCTCCGACTAAAAGGACAGTATAATACTGGAAACATGTTAAACCATGTCATTGGAATGTGAAGCACCCCATTGGCTGGATGTCTAATGACAAAAAAACAATCAGAAGTGGTGCATACCAACCATCAATGTGATTGTTAATTAAACCTTTCTTGAACTAGTTTAACTGGTTACTAGAAATTCCTGTCTTTTTTAAGTCTAGCCTAAGTTGATAAATGTAGTAGAATACCGGCCCATGTGTTTTATGGCTCACTTTCTTTTCATGATCCCAAAAGGTCCTTTTTTATGGCAATCTGTTTTGACCATAAATGAATGCCAAATTAATCAGTCATATATGTATGTTGTGTTCATTTCCAAATTGTCCGTTGTATCAATTTGGTCCATATCCAGATTGATGGTTTTGTAAAGGAAAGAAAAGGGAACTGGCAGCTCCTAACCTACCCCCACCCTCTGTCCCTCTACTTGCCTCCTATTTGGATTGATTATTTTCCACACTTTGCTAAAGAAATTATAACACCATTTGCCCCCCATCTTAACCCATTACCTGTGGGAACCTGGTAGGCCCTGTATGAGATTGCAAAATATAAAAGGGAACAGACTATCTCATTGCCTACAGGAACCTGGTTGGCCATGTATTAATTTAATGAGAATTGCAAAATCTGACAACAAAATGCAAATGCAATAGTAGGGAACCTCTCATAAAGGTTCACCCTAGCTTTATTAGCCACTGAGATGTTGATGATCTTTCTTACTACGCAGTATAGTATGCTGAACCTTTCTTTCTTCTATTTCAATTTCTTACAGTGCATAGAGACATATGTGATATGCGCGTTATAAATACATTATTATTACTGTTTGCAAATTTCTTCACTATTCATATCATAGCTGGAAACCTGCTGATCACTGAAGGTCTACGAGTGTACATTATTGACTGGGGACAATCTACAGTCCACGATCTAACCGGTATGATATACATTGATCTCCGTTTAATGGAGTACCATTTAAAGGGGTACACCTCTTAAATAGATAGGATATGTCAAAACATTTCAAACGAAATGCTGGAATTTTCGCTTGCTATTACTGATACGTCAAGAATTCATGTCACTTCTAGTCGTATATTGGGTACTGTTGGGTAACAATAATAATGGAAATTATCAATGTTTTTAAACCATTATCAACCACTGGAGCTGCCATGTTTTCCTATGATACATCATGAAACGTCATCTGAGCGTGCACTATCAAATGCGGGTTATGTAACCGCTGTTGTTAAAATTGTTATGTCAGTGGTTGTGTAATCCGCTTTTACGTTTCATATAGTTCAGTAAAAATAGATAATAGTGGTAACAAAAACATTGATGGTTTCCATCATTAGTGAAACCCAAAAGGAAATATATGACTAAAAGTGAAGGAAATTATGCACTTATCAGTAACAGTAAATGAAAATGCCATTGTTTGGCTCCCCTTTATGCCTCGGTCACACCTTTGCATATTTTGCTGCGTATCGCTGCGCTAGGTGGGGTATATCAATACGCAGCTAGCTCGTACATGCCACGCGTACAAAGACTGCACATGGTTGCCTAGACTCGCAGAGTAGCGAGTTGCTAGTGCAACGGTTTGTGCTGCTGCAAGCGGTGTGCGAGCAGCAGCGTGGCAATACGTGCAACCATGCGAACGTCAACCCCGATGACAACGTGCTAAAGCGAGTTAAATCGTGCGGAAAGCGCAACTAAAGGCAATGAGGCGCGCTTCACAAAAAATAGGTGCGCTTGCTTGCAAATACCTGCGCTAGGCGACTCGCTGTTGCTCGCATTTCTGGTTGTCACTCGCATCAGCTCGTAAGCGATTTGACCTTGCGTTTGCTTGCGAGAGTTTAGAAAATTTTAAAATTAGCGAGCGACCAACGCAGGCCTCTGCGTATTGAGTACGCAGTGAGCACGTTTCATTGCGCTTTATTGGGTATGTCTGGCTATACGGACCAATACGCAAAGTGACTGAGGCATTAGGGAAGTTTTCACCACAAAATCTGGTACACCTGTGAAAGGAGTAAAATATACCTTGCGCATGCCTACCCCAGAAAGCGGAGACCACTGCATTGACCTTTTGCATTAAAATGTATTTGTATATTCTTTGCATCGAAGACGCATCAACTGTGCATGTTTTCTATCCATCAGTGCATCAAGGGGGTGTTTCACAAAGAGTATATGCATACACATAAATCTAAGCCTCTTGTAAAGAGGCAAACTCACTAATATACTGAATGGAGATTTTCAATTAATGTTGGGACATGAATAATTCTGAAGTGTTTTCATTATCACGATATCTCAAGAAACGATAGATAGATACCATCAAGATGCAGTGCCTTTATGTATCTTGAGGAGCTGATGGACTATAACATTCTTAAGGTCGTAGGGCTCATCATATATGCCAAAGTAGTTTTTAGTTGAGATGTGTCTAGAAAACACAAATCATTATCAAACTTGATACCTCTCTGTATCTTGGGGAGCTAGTGGACTGAATAGCTGTGGTGTTATGAGGTCCATATTCCTAATATACAGTGGCCCTTTCCTGTTGATGATGATTATTGTCCCTTTTTTTCCCTTCAGGATTGACTGGAATGCAAGCTTTCAGAGATGCTGCAGCCCGAGATGTACAGCTGGCTTCTGATCGCATCAATGATCTAATCAGATGCTTCTTGAGGCAGCGTGAAACGCAGAAGGTATTGGTTCTCTAGTAATTCTACATGTTGTACAGCCTTGAATATGAAGAAAATTAGATATGTAGTACACTCCCGTCTGCAATCCACATTCTTAAGCCTGCACACGCCAGCGTTTCTTCGACAGTCCTGACGACCGACAGTCCACCTGTTCTAAAGTATGCCGAGCCCCTCCGTACAATAACTCATACCTGCGCTGTAGCTCTTTTTAGAACTACAAGCTCAAGAAAGAATAACAACAGTCCTTTCTTGGACTTCCACAATCTCTTTTTGGACAACCCAAGAAATAATACCAACAGTCCTTCTTAGGACTCTCCAATCCCCCCCCCCTTTCTTTTTGCATGGTGCTACAGCAAGCTTACTGTGTATCGACATAACCATGTAATCAGGTACTTATCAACAACATTTATACCTGTAATTGTGTTAATGTTTCTGATTGCATGTAGGGTCATCTCAGTAGCTTGTGTTTTGACATTATTTAGAATGTACTAGGAATATTTAACATTTGATGTGAACAAATACAGCTAATACCTACAAATCAATAACAGTTTTGACCCAAGATGGTCGGTTACAAATATTTATCCTTTCCACCACAGACTACTACTTTCTATTAAAGGGGACCACCAGGCAAAGAACAACATATGATTATATGTTGTGTTACTGTTGTGTGATATTAAAAAGATGCCCAACACTTTGCAAAGGGTCATGTAATCCATAAACAATACAATTAATTATCACCACTTACGGAACCATTATGGCCTGATGGTTCCGTATGCGCCAACGTCTGTGAGTGCGCCACTTATATTCATGCATACATTTGGAGACAAAAGAAAGCACGGCCGATGTGTTCGCTCTAGACAAAAGGTAGTCTTCGTATGCAGACCCATGAACACATGCTTAAGTATGGTGATGCGTTTTCCAATTATATACTTTTTTCTAGAAACATATTTTTCTGAACTTGTTGGTGGAATGGCCTCCTAACAATGTTACCTTTCATTTATAAGAATACTATTTTTGGGTGGTGGCACCCTTGCCTACGGGATTCTGGTTAGATATGTTTCAAAGTCTATGGGGCTTAGAAAATCGTGAAGAAAAGGTATTGATAATATTTTTCCTTTCTTTTTTTTTCTTTCTGCCAGGATATCGAATGGGAGAGTGATGAGGCAACCTTAGCTTTCCTGAAGAGCGTGTTGGATAAGGTGCCTGAGCTTGAGCCTGAGCCTGACAGCAATGGCTCGTCGCGTGACACCCCGACTGCAGAAAGCCTGCTGCAGGAACTGAACAGTGGCCTTGCAGGTAGGAAATCCCCCCCCCCCCCCCCCCTGCAAAAAAAAAGTAATAATCATAATCATTTTCATCATAATCATAATCATAATCATCATAATCATAATCATAATAATAATAATAATGATGAACAAATAAATTTAAACAAAATTTGAATAATATATACCAAGTTTATGACATTCCCATAGACTTTGTACATGGCCCACCCGGTTCCCGTATCCACCGGTTTAATGATAATATAATGATAGTAGTAAAAGTAGTCATAATGATGATATTGGTAGTGAATATGATAATAATGATAAAAATAAAAATAAAAAAATAATAAATAATAGTAATTTATGATTTTAATAAATAAATAAATGTATTGATGAATAAATATACATATAACTAAATGAACGAATGAAACAAATTGATACATCCCATGCAAATTTCTGCAAACCTCCATTACCACACCATATATTGGGCCATTTGCTATTTGAGATGAGCATCTGCTTAAAACATGTCTTACCCCTTTCCTATTTTAGAAATCTTTATTTTCATTTTAAAATTTTCAACCTATTTATTATTACTATATAATTTCATTTTTGTACAGGAATTTCAGTTGTTGGCCAAAATTTGGATTTAAGCCCTGTTCATCTAGAAATAAAATAATTGACACAAATGTGATAGCGCACGACAAAATCAACCAGAAGTCGCGTGGGCTCGAAACGAGAAAAATTAGTTGAAAGTTAAATTGTAAACAAATCATGATTTATTTTTGTTAGCGTATTTGATTAAATGGAGTTTCCTCTACAGTTTCATAAAATTTGCTAAGAATTTGGTGCAATAATAAGTGAAATATTAGCGTTTTTCTAAGACATGTCCATTTCAGTTTTTACCAAAAGTTTAAACATAGAGCGCTCGGTTCGTTGGGGGATCGAGGCGCCAAAACTTGACTCCGCCCCTAACAACAAGGTAATGATTTTGATTGGTTGACGCTAATTGGCATGTTTGGGACTGTGTGTGCTGCATGTAAACACTACGTTGTGAATACGTAGCACGCGCAGTGTTTTAAAACGAATTATTCCAATGCAATGATGCATGGCAGCTTGTATACAACTGTACAGTGCGTGCGTACTTCTGACCTCTACTAGGTACAGGTGAATGGTATCGTCCCGGATCCCACTGATTGACAATTGACAATTTCTATGGCATTGCACTGACCGTCTATACTGCAGTGCCCCCTGGGCAGTGCCTACCCATTGTTAATTTCACAACCACTTCGAATGCGAGCTGCGCCGACACGCTTGTGTGCACAATCATTATGCGCTGTTACATTTTGTGTGGTTTTTAGTAACGCCAATCGATTGCAAGTTCTTAGGGGCCATGTACATAGTACGTACGCATTCACGCCGATGCGTACGGTATGCATATAGGGGTAGGGGGAGGGGTCCCAACGTTTGCGTACGCAAAAAGACAAACAAGCTAATAATTTTCCACGATGTATTATAGGTAAAACTGTCCCTACTAAACACAACCCCAAAAGACAATTCCCCCTAATCAAATAGCACAACTTTTTAACGAAAAGGTTTACCGTAAAACTCTGTGTATAAGACGCACCCGTGTATAAACGCACCCCCAACTTTTACAGCAAAAAAAATAAATAAATAAATTTAAAAAAATATATATTTTAAGGAGGAAGAAAAGGAGAAAACGACCATACTATTAACTCAATTTCGACCTTGGTCGAGAAGTGCATCTTTTTGATGTGTGTCATCACAAATCATAACATGTTTTCAGACTACGAATTGAAAGAATTTAGCTGAAGGATAATGCTTACATTTGGTCCAAGGCAGGCAAGCAAATGTGGAAAACAAAGATTTGTGACTGATTATTTTTTTACTTGCTTATTCATGGAAAATAAAAGTCAATATAAATTTGAATTACAGAAACTGCAAAAGTGTTTGGCGAGATAGTATGTGGGGAAAGGGACGCCATCCGCCCAAGACTAACAGGGGAAGAGGAGCAGACGGCTGACTTGAAGAAAGCCACTGGAGATCTCTCTTCATCGGTTAAGGAGACACCAGCTCTGTCCTCTAATGATGCGCCAGATGGAGCAGTAGGAGGTAACTATGACAACTAGTCTATGACTTCTATGATTTATAGCAAGAAAATATTTGTATATTACCTGATCTCCTGCTAGACAAGTTTAATATAGTATGTGTAATTCATATCATTTTATGTTTCTGATGATAGTTGTGGTGGAGGTATAAATGATGATGATGATGATGATGATGATGATGATGATGATGATGATGATGATGATGATGATGTTGATGTTGATGATGATGATGATGATGATGATGATGATGATGATGATGATGATGATGATGATGATGATGATGATGATAATGATGGTGATGATGATGGTGATAATTATTATGGTGATGATGGTTATGATGATGACGACAATATTGATGGATGATGACGATAACGGAAATAAATGATAATGGTGGTGGTGGTGGTGGTGGTGGTGAAAAAGATGATGATAATAATGATGATGATGATTCTGATGATGGGGATAGTGATGATGATGTTGATGAAAATGTTGAAGTCAACATTGATGAATGATGATGATAACAGCAATGGATGGTGATGGTGGTGGAAATGACCATCATCATTATAGAGATCATGAAAATAGTCAAGCCTCCACACTAACTTTCTTCTGTACTAGCCCATTCAGACAAATAAAAAAATACATTTTACTTGCCCCTATAAAAATATACTTCCCCTCTTCTATATTAGATTATCACGTATGAAATTACATCGTTCTCTTGTAGTTGGACAATATTTAAGAAATTTGACTTGCCAGACACCAATATTTACTTGCCTTGTTCAAGACCTGAAATCTTAATTTGTATCTTTGCACACATTTATTAGGTTTTGGACGCGGCTCTCTGGTGACCGATGAGGATTCTCTCCCATTTACCTCGGCATCGTCAACGTACGAGAGTAATCTCTCCAGTAAGTTGAATTTCTCGCTCATCCCCTCTTTCTGCTTTTTCCGGGTCTATCTCTTGCTTTTCCTTCTGCTCTCTAGTCAGCGCAATTTGAATTGTTGCTCTAGACTTCTTTTGATTGTATATAATGCATGTAAGTTCAATTTTATTTACGATTTGTTCTTAAAAACCATGGATGTAAATGAATATCAATAACAAAGAAGTCAGGGTTTTTATTTTAGTCATTGTTTTACTTAGAATAGAGCAAACTAATAGTAAAGTCTTGAAATATCATAATTAAAATGATATTTGATAAAATAACTATTTGCTATTTGGTAAGATAAGAATTACAATGTGGATATTACATGTAAGAGGCAATTGGCCAAAGGGGTGAGGAATAATATGATCGTTTTATTTTATCATTGTAAATGTAAAAGGAAAAGTGTTACCTTCCTTAAATTTAAAAAAGAATATGTCAATGGAAATTGATTATAAATGGAAAAAACATGATTTTATATTTATGTATATGTAATATGGATTATAATGTCCTTTTTCCTTCTTAATTATTTTCGTCTCTTTTCCTTCTGTTTCTGTCTTAGATATGGAATATGACAACTTCTAGGTCCTCGTTGACGAGTGACGACCAACTCCAAGTCTGGATGAATGCTGTAAATAAGTAGTAAATGGGCTTGAGGTGCAACCATGCAACATAGCCTCTGATTTCCTAAAAATCGGTTATCACGTAGAGTTCAATGCAAGGCAATCTCTGATTTGAAGTGCTTGTTTAAAGGTGCACCTGTAAAGTGTTTAACTCCACAAAAATTACTTTGAGCTTCCACATTTCTCTTCCACCGTGTTGTTTAGCTTATGGTAAGAGAAGAATAATAAAAGGGTTAGATCTTTTCAAATGCCCCTTTAGTATGAAGATATCTATCATTGATAATCATTTAGCTCAAGAACGTCTACAGACGGTCATAAAAGTCATACTGTAATTAGTTGTGAAAGCTGACGCAAATTTTCGCTTTTTTAACCGGGAAAGCAGTGTTCTTTTTCAATGAAACTTTCACACATCATTCAAATATATCTACCAATGATTTTGGTTAAGGAATGAAGTCTCAAATGTCATTTTGGGCAATATCTGACACTTTTCAGGTGCACCTTTAAGAGAAGTCCTCAATAATATTCTTCTTTTCTGTTTAGAACTTTGCTCTTCTTTATACATATATGCTCCATACTCTTTGTTTCAACCCGTTAGAGATTTGTATGATTTTTTTGTAATTATATTTGCATTTTCTATCTATAGATCTTTCAGTTGTGGGTGTATTTATACAGACATCCCTTTTAAAGGGGTTGATACTTAATGTCTTTTTTTTTAGAAGTGTGTCCATTTGTATATTTTGTACATGTATGTCACATTTAAACTTCATTTTTGCCTTATTAGCCCATTTAGATAAAATAATAGTCCAGAAAGTAGATTTCGTCATCGCATCAATCTAGAACTTCTATTCCGAGTTGCATTATATATACGATATAGGGTAGAGAATAGTTAGTGATTTAAATTTGTTTCATATTATCTATGAACCTTTGCCTTTTATATATTGGCCTCCACACTTAAAGGGGTAGTACAGTTTTGGTAAGGCTGAGCTTTTGTAACCAAAACCTGCACAATAACACTACAAACTTATAGTAATAACTCAACCATGCTCAAAAGGTAAGGTATAGAAAATTACAAACGACTAAGTAAAAAGCCTGTTATCATTAAAAAAGAGCCATTAAGCATTGGTTTCAACCATTTTTCTTACAAAATTATGCATATGATGTTTCGTTGAAATAATGATTAAATAGAGAGATCATCAACAACTTTAAAAAACCTCTTGAAAATTTTTGAAATAGTCTAAGCAAATTTTTTTTTACTTTTTAAATTATCAAATATATCTGGGCCTCAGACTTATTACAATCGGATATATTTATTGATATTTCAGCTGTTTCTGAACCGATTTTGATCAAATAAAGTTTATTCTGCCATTAAAATTGTATGCTCTTTCACATTTTACACTCAGTTTTTCATTATCTCACAAAAAAATTATTTCGTGCAGCGCCCTCTATACCAAAACTGAACTACCTCTTTAAAGTGTTTATACTTGTATAAGTCCCACTTCAATAGTGTGCCTTTAAGAGTAGCAGCTCTTTGAGAGTTTGTATATATAATTGCATAATATCTAATAATAATAATAATACAAAATAGCCCAGCTACTATAAATATATATACTGCACTTAAATAATTATTTAATGTGTGCATGTATTGTAATTGTAAAGGTTTTAAGTTCAAATTGGACTTTCTATAAACACCTCTGTAAGAGGACTACCTTATAACATGTTTTCATTTACATCATTTGGTTTTAAGTTGACATTCCAAGTTAAAAATTAAACTTCCTAGAAATATTTACCTCTCGAAGAGGACTGTGACATGGGGTCATATTCATCATTTCATGACACTTCAGAAGTTCACACTTTGGTTTGATTTGTTTCATTAGCTGAGGTTATAAACTTCACGGCATTTATTATGTTCACATTGTTTTGTTTGTTTTTTTCAGAAGGGGGTCATTTATTATCTTTATTATAAACTTTTGTCGCATGCACCTTCGAAAATGAAGTGATACCGCTGGGGTTATAACGTACTGTACATTCTCCATAGACTCCATTCTAAGTTTTCGTGGGACCAGTACTTAACTTTTTAACAAAACATTAAAAGTTGTGATTTTATGACATGTCAAATTCCTTTTGATAAATGATGGAAATATAACATTTATCACAGTTGTAAAGCAATTACAAACAAAAGTTAGTTTCATATAGATGATCAGAAAAATAACTAGATTTTTAATTTTTTTACAAAGTTTGTTTTATTTGATGAAAAGTAAGAACGAATAGGAATCTTTTATAAACAACTCCAAGCACTGAATCATTATTTTTTTCATCATTAATTGCTCCTATATGTTTTGTTCATGTATCAATTTTTACCAATTATGAAGATTCATAAGGTTCAGTTGTGATTTTATTTTGTATACTTTATTACTTTGTATATATATATGTTTCTTGTGTGTTCATACATCTACTCATTCACTAGGAATAATATGCTTGTTTTCATTTTGTTCTCTAAGCAAACCCAAGTTTATACTTTCTGAAATATTGCGCAACTCATAGATAGGTACTCAGTTCTTTGACCAAATAACTCTGAAATAGTTAGTATTTTGGTACAGTTTTGTTAACTACTGTTCTCTTCCAAACCAATGTCTGATTTTGTTCTCTAAGCAAATCAAGTTTATAATGTACATTCTGAAATATGTATTGCACAACTCATTGATAGGTCCTCTGTTCTTTGACCAAGTAACACTGAAAGAGTTCAAATGTGTGTACTGTTTTGTCAACTACCTGTACTCTTCCAAACCAAAGTCCTGTATAGTTTGGCCAAATAAGTGTGAATGCCATTCCAATTACATTAATTATCTTTATCAGCATTGCAGTTTGTTTATATTCAGTTGCTAATCCGGGTTAGTCTGTTTGATTTTTGAATAAGACCCAGTCCTGAATTGTTTAAGTACTTTAGTTTTGCTGCAGCCATTTAAAAAAAAAGTAAAGGCATTTATTTTGTTATTTGAATGACAGTACTCAAAATTGTAACTAAGGGCTCATTTTCACCAGAGGACTGTCCTAAACTACCCACTGAAATGTGCAGGCCCCTTATAAACGTGTACATTTATTCCAACAATATCAGGCCTGCCTGATGATGTCTAGCTTTTCAAAGTTCATAGTGTAGGGTCTTTATTTTGTCATTAGGTTACCCTTGGTTATTTATCTTTGTTCTCTTGCTATTGGTATTTAGTTCAAGTTCTGTCCTATTTAATATGCTCATCCCCTTTTGTCACCGTCACCCCATTATCTCAATCAGCTCATTCATGTCTACTGCTATTTCTGTTCTATTGTTTCCCTCCTGGTATGCTTGCCACTGGTATAGCCTCTCTCCCCTTCTCTCACTCTTTCTGTCCATCTCTTACTTTCCCTATGTTTGGGTGCTGCATGCCTTTTCTATTATGATTGGTTGCCTCATCTCATCTGCACCTTCACCTGGTCGCATTCCACTATCACCCCCATTTTATATCCTTTGTTATCTTGTGTATATATTTGGCAGTTTTGCCCTTATTAAAGCAGTGCATATCCAGACTTGATCCGTTCCACACGTGTATTCTGTTCTCCTTAGTTTGTTCTACCCATGTTCTCTGATGTTTGCTGCTGTGTTTGACTCTTAGTTTACTAGTTAATTTCCTCTCCACGTTACCCTCAGTTAATACATTGCCGTGTATTACAATAGGAATACAGTAGAACCTCTTTATAACGAGCTGTGTTATAACAAGGTACCTGATACAGCGAGGTAATTTCACTAGGCCAGGTTCTATGTATTTTATTATATTCAAGCCCTGATACAACAAGATATAAGAAAACAAAGTAAATTCAGTGGACCCAAGGTGCTAGTTATAATGAGGTTTCACTGTATTACATGTTATTTCAGTAAATGTAAGCAAATTTGTCAAGGTTTTACTTCCCAATGATCATATAAGTACTAGTGTTATCTCATTGAATTTGTTCATTTGTAATTATATCAGTCTTGATATTGTAGTGTTGTAAAATTGATGTTTACATTTAATCAGAAAGAAAATATATTACCCAGTGAATACAATTGAGAACTTGTGAATGTTTTTTTGTGCGTATCCTTATTATATTACTTGTTTTGTCATAGGAAATAAAACATATTTGTCATGCTTTTTAACCACTCAGATAAAATATAAAGCTCCCACCCCCCCCCCCCAAAAAAAAAGGTTCAGTAAATTTTAGTTTAAGCGTTCATTTCATGGGCGTCGATCCTTACTTAATAGCCTACCTATTGTTCAGGGGGATGAATGAATAGATCATCCCCCAAGGAATAGGTATCAATTACAGATCGACACCCATGGTTCATTTCTCTGTTGTAACTATTTTATGATCCTGCATGAATTTGGCATCAATGAACAGCTTGTTTATTCCCCTTAACATTATGCCACATTCGTAATGAGTATGTAATCATGTAAAGCATGTAACACCTAGTAAATGTGGGACCAAGTCAAATTTGGATGTGCAGTTGCAAAATGCATTGTTATTGTATGACCGACTCGGTAACATTCATAATACAACCCATCCTCAAAAAAAGAGGAAAATTCACATTGTGACAATAACATTTCCTTTTTGCAACATTTCACTGCTGTCTACTGCACATCCCATAATCATATAATCATTACAATAGCAGCAATTATGATCAGTGAATAATGAGGCTTGTCAATGTGATATCAGATTCAAGAAGGATATTTTGATAAAAGAGAGATATCAATACTCAATTCTCAAACTTGAATTGCAGAACTTTTTTTTTAGGGGTTATAATGCCTCCACCAACAATTAAAGGGATCATAAAATTATGATGGGGATGGTGATGTTGAAGATGTTGATGTCATCAGATGATGATGATGATGGCCATGGTGGTGATGGTGAAGATTATGAAAATGGTGATGATGAAGATGATGATGATGATAGTGGTGATGATGGCCGGGATGTAAGATGATGGTGATGATGATGAAGTGTTGAGGATGGCATCATGCATGGTGAATGGTGTGCGGGAGGTAGAGGTGGATGATGATTATCAATTCAGATTATGATAAGTTTGTTTCTTTCTAATCAATGATAACAGCCCCAAACCAAATATCCTCATGTGATTTGATAGGTTACCCCCCCCCCCCCCCCCCCCTCCCCTTCCCCACCCACACGTACACACACACACACACACACACAAAGTTACAGGTGGCTATTTTGACCACATGTACAGCGCATTAAACGCGGCGCTCCCGCATCAAGTACCTTTGACCTATTTCAAACATCCGCGGTGTGAATGCATTATGCTTCCATTTTTGTGCGGCTTTTCCTCTAACAATAGCGGATTCAGCTGGTAATCAATTATCACAAGTATCGTGCATGCGAAATCCGACCCGGAGACTGAGCTCCTGTTTTGGCCTGGTAAATATCTTATTGACTGTCTTTATACTTTGCTGATACAGTAATTTATCTCTTGTTGGTAAATTGTATGGTGTGATCCGTGATTCCGTGGCTCAGTACGAAAAAACAGTTGTGCAGAAGCTATCTCATCTGCCCAGGAGCTCTGTCATCAGACGATGCGCGTTTCTACCCCGAACTTTCGGCTGCAATGAAGGCGAGAAACCGCTATGAGCCGAAGTAGGCGTTTCGATCGAGATGAATCAAAGAAAATTACAGTAACTTTTTGAGTGGCTTACCGAGCTGTCAAGTGTCGGGGGGTTAAAAACATGAAGGCTTAGAATTAACGCACGTAGCATTTCACAATTACTCATTATTAATTTAAGTTAGTTTTTTGTATATTTATTTGATTTTGACACAAAAAATGATGCAGAAAATTCTGAAAATTGCTCATCAATCCAGTCCACCTTAGTACGAGTATAGCAAGGGGTTGCAATACCGAACGGGTTGTATTACCGTACATGCAAATTCCAATAGGAAAAACGTTCGAATTTTGAAAGTTGAATTTGAAAGTCGGCATTAACGGAGGATAATAAATGGATGTTTAGCAAACATTTTCCACCATTTCCCGAAGAAAATAAGCGCCCTGAGGCGTTATACGCGCGTTTTGCCGCGCACCAGTGGCAGCGCGCATGTCAATGACATTCCCATGCAAAACATTCACGTTTGGTGCGTCCGGTTAATACAACCCGGTTTGTGCGCTACAAAAAATTCTGCTTTCTTGAAAGGGTGCCGTAAAAGTTCAATTTGCGTAAGTTTGCCGCTTTTTTCTACGAAATAAGTTATCAATTCTTTATCTTGAGAATATATAGATCACTTATTTGTGTTTTATTCATATCTCTGTTCTTCATGTTGATCGTTTTCATGGCGTAAAGAAATGGTATCCGGTAATAGGACCCAATACCATACTACTGTCATGATCCAGTCAGCTGGACCATTTACATGTCATTACGCTAAATAAAACGCTGGAGATAAGCATACTGGCCATTCTCACACTGTTGCGTTCAACAGTTGACCGCCAAGTTTTAGGACGCATCGGTACAGAAAACAGATGGGAAATAATCCCTTTTTTCTACATTTTGCGGTCTTCAAAACAACAGAGCTGTCGGTAATTATCAAATTATATGAATTGTGGATCACATCACACATAGGTACATTACAGTAGCATTGTGTGGAGATCAACCTCTTCCGCCTGCTGCACTATCCAAAACATAAACAATTTTTGTCGGCCGATTTCTCCCTAAATTTACCAGCAAATGCAAACAAACTTTCGTTTATGTGATCCCTAAGTCATATACTTTGATAATAATTACCGACTTTGTTGTTTTGAAGATTGCAAAATGTAGAAAAAAAGGATTATTTCCCGTCTGTTTTCATTACCGATGCATCCTAAGACCTAACACACAACTTTCAACTGATGAACGGTACAGTGTATGAATAGGCAGTATAGCCCGTGTATTACCATAATTGCGTGTAAATGGTCCACCTGAGTGGACCATATACTTTGTAGATGTGGATCACATAAACAATTTTTTTTTTGCATTTGCTGGTAAATGGAGGGAGCCGACAAAAATTTGTTCGTATTGGATAGTGCAGCATGCGGAATTATCTGCACAACGCTAATAATATAATATTGTAATTGTAGCTATGTCATGTGTGCATCAATCCATCATTCAAGAAAACCCGCCATTCTCTACAAAGCTTTTTTAATTTGTTTATATTTTTTTGTTTGAACTATCAAGTGAACCATGTCTAGAATCTGAGTGCTGCATTTAAATTTCACCTACAAAATAATATGTCATGATATAGTGGCTCATGATGAGTTCTTACAGCTCGGTGTGAAAGGTGAATACATGATCAAATGATGAAACCTGTGATTATTTTTAACACAGCAACATTTGACACATTTTTAGATTTATTTTATTTTCATGGACATGCATGGTTAAGAAAAGATAACTTTGAATTGGCTTTTTTAGATAGTTATAGCTGCGGGTATCATATTCGTTGAACAAAATCTTTTGGTTGCAAACCATGCTCCTTCAAGTGATTTCCCGTTTGCTGTAAACTTTAGTAATTTGCATAATAGAAATCAAAATTAAGGACATTCCTTAATTTGGATTAATCTTGGATCTTTGCAAAGTCATGCATTGTCATGTTTCTCTTTTATAAAATTTAATTAATTTAAAGTAATTTCTAACTTCTTAAATTCTAAAATGTAATTTCTTCTATTGTATCCTTTGTTTCCATGAAGATTTTGTAAACTGGCTTAAACATCGCCAAGGAGGAAGAAGTCTATCTTGCCACTCTTCACTGGCTTCGCTACGACCTCGCAAACCGCCGCCAGTTCATCGGCGATGTCTTCGAGCACGTCCGCCTACCCCTTCTCTCGTGGGAGTTCCTCAACTCGCGTGTGATCGAGGAGAAGACACTGGAGGCAGACGATCGGTTTAAGAAGTTTGTGGACGAGGCGAGGCGTTACCATGGTAGCAAGTTCTACCCCGGTCTTCACTGGGAAGTGAGCATGCGCACGGTGCCACGCCACTCGTGCAGCCAGGCACAGTTCATCTATGTTATTGGTGAGAAAAACAGAGATTCCTGTCAATTATTTAATCTTAGTACACTAAACATTGACATTGAATCAATGTAAGCACTGTTTGAATGTATTTCCCCCCAGCAGTATGCTGCTGGGGGATACTTTGGATTCAGCAGCGTTATGCCGCCGCCGCTGCTGCTGCCGCCGCTGCGTCATTTTCTTGTGTGTGCTCTAACTGCCATATTCCTTGACGGATTTCTTTCAAATTTTGTATGGTGGTGTATCTTGGTATAATCTACAAGCTGATAGATTGTGGTGATGCTGCCTCCAGTGTTCTGTCTTTTATAGGGTCAAAGGTCATATTTTGATAGATGTCTTACAGTGTGCACTCTAGTGTGCAGTTTAACTGCCTTATTCCTTGACGGATTTCTTTCAACATTTGAACAAAATCCCTTGAAAAATGTGGCCTATAGAGCCCACACAAAAATATGGCCTTTTACCCTATAAAAGATGGAACACTGGGGGCAGCATCACCAAAAATTATAGATGTGTAGATTAAACCAAGATATAGACCAGCAGCCCAGAGGGGTTTGGTGCATCGAAGAGCGTACTGATTTCTGAACATATGAACATTTATAGGGGAATGTAACAAATCCAAATATATGAGTCTGCCGGGGTCTTCCCGGGGACAAAAGGCTCCTTTGCGCCGCCAAAATATGGCCCCTGGGCCTGGGCATTACCCGATGCTTCTATTTTGTGCGAATGTACTGTGTTATTCGCTCACTGCAGCGTCGGCGAATCGCAAACAAAAGAAAACAACACGTGCATCTTGCGTTTTTCGCAAAATTTTACTCTGTCTGTTTGAAAGACGAAATACACGTTTGATGCATTCAAGATACCACCCCAAACCTCTTGCAAGTTAACAAGTAACATGTCTTACAGATTACAGAATACCTATTGGATACAAATTTCATCCGTTAAATTACCCTACAGATACCTCTGAATGTTGAAAATCGACTCGCCAAATTGATCTCAGAAAAAAACGGAGCTCCCACTTTCAGAAATTGTATTTCCGTACGTAAATGTTGTAAATCAACCCACATGTAGAGGGTACTACACAAAATCTGACTTAAAGGGCAGCTAAAGTGTAGTGGCACCCAAGCTGCATGTAGAGGCCAATAGAAAGTGATATAGAGAAAATCAAGACAATGCGAGGAAACCTGATTATATAGTGGCCACCTGTTTACAGTGGTCACTTTTCTTGTTACCCTAAATACTTCCATGTGGGGGGGGGGGGGGGGGGGCTTTCAGCAGCGCCCCCGGAAACGTGTATGGGGCTTTTTAGTTATGTGCATGAGGTGGTGTAAACGGCAGAACTTTGTGCATGGGATCAGGGCACGTCCCTGTCTATAAAGGCTTCTCTATCTAGTTGAACTATATTTTCAATACCACATTTTAAAAATAACTACCCCATGCCCCCCCCCCCCCCCCCTAGTCCCTACACGTAGCTGTGCCATGCGCTCATATATTGGTTCCTCTGCATCTGGCTATTTTCTTATAATGTCTTTAATCTCTTAGATTAGACGGGTTCATATTTACTGTTTTGTGAAAATCCTTTGTAATAGTCGGGTTCACTATGTAATTTTCCTGAAAATCCACACAAATGAACCCGACTATATTAAGTGGAACCTTGGTTTGATCATGGGGTTCATAAATGTACTTTATTTCCTTTGGCATATTCTTATGTGCTACCAATATTCTATAATCTGTAAGGCATAGTTTGTTAAAAGTAAGTCTTTATTGGCCAAATGCACTACTTTGATCATTCAAATCATGATTTTAGAAAACTATTCCATACAAATAAATAATGTGAAACCTTTAACTTTTCCTATTTTTGATTTTTTTAAACATAAATAATCAACGAGTAATGGAACGATCCTCATAATCCAATACGTCACTGATGCCATACTATACGTTTCTCGTGAAAATCACTGTAGACCAATGTACATGAAATTTAAATATATTAATTCATTATTTTCTTAGGATATGCTCGCTACAAAAATAGACAAGAACATTACAAATAATATCCGCAATATCAACAAGAAAATTACCTGTAATGTGCCATTCTTGGTCACGTGTGTGACCCAAAATATGAAACATTCTGACATTGGATGCTTATATTTTAGTAAGTATAGGAGGTATGGTGATGTGAATTTCATATATGACTTGCATATGTTGAAGTCTTTTATATGTAACACAAAAGATTTTATTAGGATTACGTTGCCCAAGGACAGAGGTCAAATGGCATCGGTCACGTGTGTGACTTTGCACGGGAGCACTTTTGAAGAAAACAAATTTAACTCAATTTCATTTTGGAAATCCTGTGAAATATGAAAAGCTAAAATGTTCATATTAGTATCAGACAACTGTATGTAAGTAAGAAAATGGTGAAAAATTAATATTATCTCAAACGGTTGTTTTTTAATGCACGTTATTGTCTGGGTCACGTGTGTGACACTTTGGGGTGGTCACGTGTGTGACATGTACAATGTGAATGGAAATAGGAATATTACAAATATTAGGTTTAGATAGTAATATGAAGTTCAATTGTCACAAAGTTGGTATCATCATGTACAGGAGAATAAAAGGAGGAATGAGCTAGCTTGATTATTTTTTTAGTTATGATTTTTATTTGAATATTGAAATATGAAAATTTATTAATTTTTCTAAGAAATTTTCTAAATAAAAAAAAAAAATGTATTTCATGAAACCTTGGACACTGATCTTTCCAATAATGGAATAAAACTACTGAAAAAACAAACTTCATTTTTTCCAAAAAAGGTTCACTTTTCAAAGAATGGCCCTAATGTGGTAATATACTTTGATACAATCTTTAGCAAATTACGACAAAATTGGTAACTCCGCACGTGCCCTCATAGACCCCTGTTTATGGAGCACACGCAGTAATATAAACAGACACAAAAGGTGACAGAAAGTTATTTACCTTGTTTACTTCACAATTCTTAGTTAATCAATTGACCTAACAAACAAGATTCCTTTACTTTAAAAAAGGGACCAGTTTGTACGAGCCAAGAAATTAAATTTTTTGAATACATCCTTGTCATGCTTGTCCAAGCTTTGGAGTATTCACAATCGATATGGTACAGCAGTTCACAAAGGGTAATTGTGCGCGAACAACAGAGTACAAAGGTCATGCATGTGCGTAAAGCGAGCACACAACCGTAGTTTGGCTTCAATGACCTCTCGACATCCGAGCAGATGAGTTCATTAGCATATATATGTTTGCACAAAAACAGGTACTTTTGAAAAACAAATGCAGACTTTATTGGCGGTTAAGCCCAGTGCCCATTAGGCGATCTGCGCTTGCGATCTAGCCCGAGTTGCTAGTGATCTCGGTTCAGTGTGAATCGCACCAGTTCGCTGCGAGTCAGCCCGATCTCATTGCGTACGCGATCTTTTCGTTGCCCACTATGCGATCTCACGGCGACTTCCTATTGTCCCTATTTCCACGCATGCGTGCATGGTTGAGAATTACAGCCAGGTATTGTTCGCTCTTGCTTGTCTTGACATCATAACGCGCTTTGCGATTTTTTTAATAAACCCAGTGCCCACTTTGCGATCTGCACCTAGCGATCTTGCCCGAATAGGAGCGATCCCCTGAGATCTGTGGTTAAGTCGCAAAGTGGGCACCAATGGCCGCACCAGATCGCTGTAACTAGCGTCCGCAAGGGTGGTGTCGGTTGCGGTCGCAATGTTTTGGACATGTTTAAAAATTTTGTTCTCGATCGCATGTCGGGCGGGATCGCACAAAAAAAGCCATTTGGGCAATTGTTCATATTTCCTGATATCAGGAATTCTGTTTTCAAATATCAATAATTAAATTCTTGATATCGGGAAATAAATTAATGATATCCAGAGTTCGATTTCTTGATATCCAGAGTTCGATTTCTTGATATCCAGAGTTTGATTTCTTGATATCAAGAATTTGATTTCTTGATGCCAGGAGTTGAATTTTTGAAATCAGGATTTGCCATTGGTTAGCAACAGAAAATGGTTTCTTGATATCAAGAATTCAATGTTCAGTATGCGAAACTGCTCTACAAAGGCGCCCTGCAAGAATCAAGAATTCTTTTCTTGATATTTTTCTTGAATTGTTGATATCAATAAATGATTTGCTGTTGTTAAAGCCCAAGTCCAGTTTCGGGAAAGTAGCCGAATACATCTATATTGATCATTATTGTTGAATATGTATTGAAATAGGGCTTGTGTGGTAAAATCCGAACCTAAGCATCGTTAAATACAGAAATATCGGAAGAAATCAATATTTCGTAATACACGTAGCGTATGGGCGATTCCTCATTGGCGATATCTGTGCTGCCGGCAAAGATATAAAATTTCGCAAATATATCAATTAGTAGGCGGTTTCTTGGCCAAATTTGGATAATCCTATATTAGTGTAATTATATTCTTTCACATTATTGGTAATAAGAGCTTCCATTTCATTTTTTTGAGAGGGGGGCGTTTCCAAAATTGGCCTTTACCTTTAAGCAATGGTAACTCTTGATATCAAGAAAAGGAAATAAATATGTTCAAACGGCTAGCCATGCCTCGCCAACAAATTCAGAATCAAACAAGCGTGAATTCCTCGTTATTGTATTCCTTGACAATGGGTGGAAATAGGGGCCAAGCTATGACCCCAAGGAGGCCAAATTGAAAAGATCGCGTACACAATGGAATTAGGCTGACTCACTGCGAACTGATGTGATTCCAAGGTCGCTAGGCCTAGATGCGATCTTGTCCGAATAGGAGCGATCCCCTGAGATCTGTGTTAGTGGGCACCAATGGCCGCACCAGATCGCACCAGATCGCACCAGATCGCCGTGAATGTGATCGAGACCGACCTGGTCGCCAGATTTTTGAACATGTCAAAACCCCGGCGACCGCAACCGACACCACCCTTGCGGACGTGAGTTACAGCGATCTGGTGCGGCCATTGGTGCCCACTTCAGTTTTGGTAGAGAAGGCACTGTGAGGTACTGTGAGGTAATAAAACCTGTCGAATTTGAAAGGACATGCAGGGATGCCGTGTATATTGGACCACTTTAACAGGAAAAGAAATTGTTTTCCTTCTCCTCCTCCTAGGACCTCATCCTCCTTCTCCTAGGACATCCTTCTCGTCCTTCTCCCCCCCCCCCCCCCTCCCCCCTCCTCCTCCTCCTCCCCCTCCCCCTCCTCCTCCCCTCCTCCTCCCCTCCCCCCTCCCCCTCCTCTTCCCCTTCCCCCTCCCCCTCCCTCCTCCCCTCCCCCTCCCCCTCCTCCTCCTCTTCCTCCTCTTGCTCCTCTTCCTCATCCTCCTCCTCCTCTACTCCTCCTCCCCCTCCCCCTCCTCCTCCCCTTCCCCTCCCCTCCTCCTCCTCCTCCTCCTCCTCCTCCTCCTCTTCCTCCTCTTCCTCATCCTCCTACTCCTCCTCCTCCCCTTCCCCTCCCCTCCTCCTCCTCTTCCTCTTCCTCTTCCTCCTCATCCTCCTCTTCCTCATCCTCCTCCTCCTCCTCCTACACTCCTACTCCTACTCCTACTCCTACTCCTACTCCTACTCCTACTCCTACTCCTACTCCTACTCTACTCCTACTCCTACTCCTACTCCTACTCCTACTCCTACTCCTACTCCTACTCTCTACTCCTACTCCTCCTACTACTCCTACTACTCCTACTACTCCTACTACTCCTACTCCTCCTACTACTCCTACTACTCCTACAACTCCTACAACTCCTACTCCTACTCCTACTCCTACTCCTACTCCTACTCCTACTCCTCCTACTACTCCTACTACTCCTACTACTCCTACTCCTCCTACTACTCCTACTACTCCTACTCCTCCTACTACTCCTCCTCCTAGGACCTTCCTTCTGCTGCTGCTTCCTCCTCAGGTTTATACATGTTTTGACTATTGAAACAGGATCAAATTGCATTTTATTTTTTCCTCCTGCTCCTCCCCCCTCACGTACATTGTAGATGTATTGAAGATGTATGAAAGAATTAACAAAAACAAAAACAAAATCAAATTTTCAGTGCACACACGATTGCAAAACGTTACACTAACAACCGGATCGTTGACCCGGTGTGCGCAAATTTGGTATCAAAATATGTGCAAAGTCATGAAGTAGCACTGTAAAATATTTAAGCATTGCGAAGTAACCATGAAAATAGATGAGGGGGGGGGGGGGGGGTAAATCAGCCCCCTCCCCCCAGTCTTTTTAGGGTTTAAGTGAAATTTATAATATTTCAAAGAACCACTTTTTATCTATTTAATTAAATGTGGTATTAACAATGTTAATTACTCTGGGGTTAAGTGAAATTTATATTATTTCAAAGAACACTTTTATCTATTTAATTAAATGTGGTATTAACAATGTTAATTACTCTAAGTCAGTTTTCCAACAAGAAGCAGCACAAAAAGTGATATGGATTCAGGGGGCGGCAGAAGAGGTTTTGAAAGTGGGGGGGGGGGGGGGGGGGGGCTGACACACAAAAATGTCTCCGTCTCAAATTGTTTTCCTGCCTAGTATCCGCTCTGCCGACCCCTGCCAAAATTGTTTGAGACCGAATGAATTGGTTTATAGTCCTCTGTGGGGGGGGGGGGGGGGGGGTGGGGGGTGGGGGGGGCTTTCTGTTGCCAAATTGTTTCCCTGCAGAGGCCTCCTGCCTAAATTTTCGAAACCGAGAGAATTGGTTGTAACTCTAACCCTCACCCCCCCCCCCCTCCCCCCCGCTGTCTAAGCCTCTGGGGGGGGAGGGAGGGGGGGGGGGGCAATGGAGGAGTTGAAACACCATCCCCTCCCACTCCAACCCATCTCACACCACAATGAGTTAAATTATTAAATAATTCTTATTTTGTACTTATGCAATTATTGTTAAGCCCAAAAAGTGTGTGGGGGGGGGGGGGTGGGGGCTGCAGCCCCCTAGCCCCCCCCCCCCCCCATTCCGCGGCCCCTTAACCCTAACCCTAACCCTAACCCCTAACCCTACAATGTAAAAGGGAACCAACAAGGCGTATGCCAATGCAATTATTGTCCCCAACATAACTATCTACTCGTTCAATCACCTTGCCATGAATAAACAGTACGTGGCTCATTGTTTGTGTCTGCACGCCGAAAATCAATTACCACATTTCTTTCGTTTTTGATGTATTCAGTATCAAATTATGACAATCACACCACTTCACAAATACATCTACTTGAGCGATATACCTGTCTTGTTTGTTGAGTCAAAAGTCCAACAATCATGAATATTCATGTAAATGTTCTGACATTGACACAGAGTTGAAATGTGAATCATCGCTCACAATCAGATCTAGATTCTCATTGGCCCGCTCACGCAATTGCCCGCTAACAATCATTGGCTACTGTCTGTTCTGTGCGAAATACAGTTCTGCATACATGTATCGTATAGTCGTTATCATTGGCTACTGTCTGTTCTGTGCGAAATACAGTTCTGCATACATGTATCGTATAGTCGTTCCATGTGTCAATGCCTGTAATTTGTATTGCGCAGTTTTAACTCTGAATGAGTTTCTATTTTATCGACATTTGACGCTTTGTATGCTGCTTTGGATTGTGCATTTTTGATAGATGTGAGTATATGATTGAAACGATTATCATGATTGATTTATCTATGCATACTTCAGGTGTCATTATATGGATCGAAAGTCAAGTTGGCATTGTTGTTTTGTGTGTATGGGCGCGGTTTGTTCAATTTGATAATATTGTAAACATACAAACTTTATTCAGGGATTGTCATTGTGTTTGTGCACATTTTTGTTAAATACATCTTCCATACTAGCTCATGCACTGTGCTATTTGCTTCTACCTCTGTACCATTTGTTATTAATACAGAGCATTGTATGAAAGGGAATATCTGCAATGTACAAATCATCTGAGTTTCCAGTAGCTAGATGGGGATGAATATGACACCCATGTGAAATTTCAAATTAAACAACGCTGTAATTTGGATTCTATGAATAAAGAGCTACCATTAAAAATCCTCTCTACACTTGATTTATTTAGCTGATTCCAGAATACATCCATGTTGAACTTATCCATGAGAAAGCTGTGTATAATATAGCTATACAATTTATTATATACATGCTACAAAATAACAATCTAAAATGTAAGAAAGAAGGAATAGATTGGAAGTTTTAAGAATACTTCAGTACTTGATTGAGTCATACAGCACACGGCAAACACAGGCAGTTTTGCATGCACTCATAGTCAGTGGAACACTATACAGGTCTGCAAATCACAGAATTGACTAATCTGCTATCAAAAGTGATGAAATTGCTACCTGTTTTTTCGCACTTGATCAGCGCGCTGTGTACAGGTACGATTCATGACATATCAAGTGGAGCGATCGCATATGAGCGCTCCCAAGCCTGCGCGCACTACACGATCAGCATGTATACTTTGTGTACTGTACGTATGTATGTGTAAATGCCACTCGAATGCCAAGTATCTCATCACAATGTCCGATCTTGAGGAGGAAATTCTACTAAATGTAGTGACAGTGGTACTGATAGTGATGATGATGATGATGATGATTATGATATAGGAGAGATAGAAGGAAGAGGACGAGTCGGAGAAGACCATGAAACCATTCTTCAGTAAAGTGACTCAAAAGACTTTGCTACTACTAGTTACTATTTACTAGTTACGACCGCAAATTCGACTTTAAGGTACAAGTTATAGTTCAGAAGAACTTAAGAATGTTTGTATGACACATGTACTGCTGAATGCTGATACATAAATACTGTATAATATTTGTATAATTTGGACAGTTGTTTATTATTGCGCTGGTACTGGCGCACTGGTATGGGGCTCTGGCTGAGTGCGTGCCGCCCGAGCGAGCCGCTGCCTCGGAGCTGCCGCACCGCTGAACTGGGATCGATCTGTCATGCACAATGGCGGTAAACTGGAACCACACTCAGCGATACATTTTGTCATTTTTCGAATGTGTAGGGCTATTTCAGCAAATTTCAAGGGGTGTTACAACATAAACAAATAAATATGAGATAATATCTTGCAAATATCAATTCCATATGCACCGTAAATAGAACTGCACAACATCATAAAAATGCAAATGTATGCTCGCGATTCACCGTCATGTCTATAACTTGTCAACAACAATGATCATCCTGCCAGGCTATGCCCATTTACGAAAACATCTCGGCAAATTACACAACATAGAAGGATATTCGGACAAATCTATTTGCATGATTCAAAATTATATAATATAGTCTCCTTAATATTAAAACGTAATTAGCTAATTTCAAGAGATTTTTATTCCACTTTCATCATCAGCTGGCGTAAGTCCGAGTCCTGTGAAGTTTGGATATAGTACACAGTTGCATATATCTCGCGCTAAATCTCGAGTTAGGCGAGAGGCTCGAGGTACACGTGTGACGTCATTATTCTGTACTTGGTAATTTTCGTTTCAAGCCAAGTAGTTCTGAGAAGGGTCTTGGAAAAAGCATCTTATCGCGTTTCATTGATATTTCAAGAATTTAGAGAAGATGATTTGTGTTCTGGTTGGTATAAGCTTTCCGTAAATGTATAATTTGTCTATTTTGTGATATTTCTTCGCCCAGCTACTTTAAATACATAGTAAAAATACCAACTGTTTTATGGACCAAGGGGCAAAAAGGTTGGAAAAAGCTGTGATCCGTCCAAAAGATTTTATTGTGCTTGACTGCTGATGTACACTGCAACATTTTGTTTTCAATTTATGTTTTGTTTTGTTTTTCTCACCTATGTAGGCTCGTAAGACTGACGTATCTCTGAAGCAGACAATTGATAAAGGAAGCTCAGACTGAAACTTGAGAGTAGGGCCTGTCAAAGGAAAAGGATCTGCCATCTTTCAACTGGGAGAGGATAAACAGTCCGTCTCTGTTATGGAAGGTAGTACTCCACTCCCCACCCCCCCCCCCCCCCCCCCCAAAAAAAAAAAATAAATAAATAAATAAATAAAAATAAATAAATAATAATAATAATAAATAAATAAATTTTAAAAAATACAAACAATTCGACAACAAAATATTTTTAAATTTAAACCCCCTAGGGCCCTGTAACATAACGATTTATGATTTATTGTGAAATCAACTGATCAGTCATAGGATCAGTTGTAAATCTTTATGTTACGGAGCCCAGATGTGCATTTGCATAAAATTGAATTCCTGATCGAATTTATTAGAAATGTTTCATCAAAGATGATGCGCATAGACTGGTCAAGATTGTATATTCTGTATTAAATGTAGCGTTAGACCAACATGTAAGCATAAAACATGAAGAAAGTGTCTCAGAAATACAACTATGACATGATTACTCTCATGAGGAGTACTCAGTGCATGTATCTATATAGTTCTCTCATTGAATACACCAAGTGGTGTACATTATTCCTGTATAAATATTAGATGTGTATGATATTGAAATCTTTTGCATTCATGTATTCATGGATGAATGACCTTTGCCCTTTACTCCCTAGTGAGATAGTGCACAAATAAAAGAATAAAGCTCAGTGGTGCATTCGTGAAATGAAATGCACCGTGCAATGGAAACAAATATTAAATTAATAAAAAATCAACAGGATATAATAATGCGCTTAGAAACATTGTTTTACGCGCTATATAAATGTAATAAATTATTATTATTATTATATATTAGTGCTGTAACCGATCATCGGATCGGCATGACGATCACGATCCGATCATACATGATCGGACCGTTTTTTCCGATTTCCGATCATGCAGAAAAAATCGGAAGATCGGATCTGCAAAAAAAAAAAAAAAAAAAAAAAAAAAAAAAAAAAAAATCCGTTTTTTTTCCTTTGGAAAATGATCCAAAAAAACATATTTTGGGAATATAAATGAATACCAAAGCAACATATATCCATATTAATAAGCCCAAGGTAATCTTGTATGGGTATGCTTTCATTTAAAACTGATTACCTCTCCTTTTACAAAATTATTCGCGCCGATTTTGAGCTTAGTCCCATGTGTTTCTGAAAGGTTACGCCAAATTAATCACATGGGACTAAGCTCAAAATCGGCGTGAGTAATTTTGTAAAAGAAGAGGTAATCAGTTTGAAATGAAAGCATACCCGTACAAGATTACCTTGGGCTTATTAATATGGATATATGTTGCTTTGGTATTCATTTATATTCCCAAATTGTGTTTTTTGGGGATCATTTTCCAAAGAAAAAAAAAATGTTTTTTTTTTTTTTATTTATTTTTTTAAATTTTTTTTATAGCCGATCATCCGATCCCGATCATCGATCCGATTTCGAAGATCGATACAACTTTGCAGATCCGATCAAACGATCCGATCATCAAGGTCAGTTACAGCACTATTATATATAACAGATTATTTTGCAACTTTTTTTCTCTACTGGCCTGTTCGGGCAAGTAAAATCATAAAGGTTCAAATTGTACTTACCCAAGAAGACAATTTACTTGCCTGCTTAATTACTTCTGGATGAGATTGTCACTTTTTAAGTTGCCTGATCGGACCAGCAAACTAGACCATTAATGAAATTTTACTTGCCCAACATCAATTTTTACTTGCCCCTGGGCAAGTGGGCAACATTATGGGATTTAAACAATCATATGGCTCAGATTCACAAAGGAGGTTTGTACAAACCATGGTTCCATGGTCTACATCTATGAAGTGCTGCTCGTATATAAGTAAAACAATTTCTAATTTCTAATGATGTGACTATTAGTGCTTGCTAACTAGCAAATTCCACCATCTGAGAAGACAAACATTTATTTGGTGCATTTAGTAAATGTGTACCATCAACATTCTTAACAAGTAAGGAGTTCACACTCTTTCTCTATCAGTTTACAAATGGCACTCCATAGATGTAGACCATGGTTTAAGCCATGGTTTGTACGAACCTCCTTTGTGAATCCGGGCAAACAACAAAGGAAACAGTTCTATTACTGGTTACTTTTCCGCAACAAAGTATGCGGAAGCATTATGTTTTCGGGTTGTCCGTCCGTCTGTCAGTCCGTTCGTATATATTACGTACATTACGTCCAGTTCTCATGATCGCGTTATCTCAGGAACCGATTGATGGATTTTCACCAAACTTAGTTCATGTATGTATCTTAGGCTGCCAATGAACTGATTATGTAGATTTGGGGGTCATGCGGTCACAGGGCTCATTATATATGCAAAAATAGCTCGTGATCGCGTCATATCAAGAACCAATTGACAGATTCTCACCAAACTTAGTTCATGTATGTATCTTATGGTGCTAATGAACTGATTAGATTTTGGGGCTATGAGGTCAAAGGTCACAAGGCTCATTATATATATGCAAACATAGATATTGATTGCCACAGGTGACTATCAAAATTAAGTGGACAAATTAATTCAGTGCAAATAAATCGTACAATAGCAGAGGCATCATTTTCGATTGCGTTCAGTCGAGGATCCATCTAGTCTTTTTAACTATTTCTTCCTTCATTAACCCCTAAAAATTAATGTTCTTTTTGTTTTGACAGTTGACAACTTCCCAGGCTGTCTCGTCCTATATTGTTAACACTGAATTATATCTCATTAATACTGAGCTAAGTGATTAATTTTAAGAAAAGTATGAACTTCCTTGTACTATACATGGTATTATGTCTATTAAATTTAGAAATACACGGTGGAGGGGATGGGGCGAGTGGGGGTGATGATCAGCCCCCAAATCGTGGGCCCCCTTCACGACTTCCCAGCCAGTGTGAATATGATCAGGTTTGTAAAACAATTGTTGTTAAGATTCCATCCTGAATTTTAGATTGCTCTCGTTGGGTGGTATTCTAAAATTTGTCCTAAGTCAGAATTTCATCCTAAGTCATGATTTTGTCCTAAGTGGTATTCTAATATCCTTCCTAAATATCTTCCTAAGTCACTTCCTAAGTTTAGGCAAGAACTTAGGAAAATATGCAAATTTATGCAAATTAGCGACTTAGGAAGAAGTGGTATTCTAAAATGCACTTAGGAAGGAATTTCTAGGAAAGCCTGACCCCTTCCCTAACTCCCGTCGATCCCATTTGTTTTGTACAAAACATAGCAGTGACCTACAAAACCAGTAGCCGTTACATACATGTAAGCGCAGATAAATAAGCGCGCACAAAGACAATGCAGCAAGCACATTTGCACAGCTTTTAATACGCAAAGTGTCTTTAATGATAGTTACTATGGCTTCCCTCTCCTTTCTGATTGGATGCTTGTAAATGAAACAACATCAGTCATTGGCTCACAGCTGCCTTGTGGGCGTGGCCAAAAGCTTACTAATTTGCATTAAGATCTTCATATTGGAATACCAATTTTGCACTTCCTATAAAGACCTAAGCACTTCCTAACTTCCTGACTTAGGCAATAACTTAGGAAGATATTTAGGACAAATATTAGAATACCACCCTTTATACATTATCTATCATGCAATACTTGAGATTACAGCAGTTCAGTTTTGCCAAGATGTGATGATTTCCCTGTGTTTGGTTACTGTTTCTTTGTTTTTATGTTGTTTGTGCATTCAGAATTAGGAAGTTTTCTTTTTACTTTGGTAACAATTGGGAATGTATTACTAAATTATTATTCAGAAAATTTAAATCAAACCCTTTTATTCCTTTGTAGTATAGGTTTTTGTTGTTTTTGTTTGCTTATCATGCAATACTAGAGTTTGGGGAGAAATTCTATCATTTTGAAGATTTGTTATGCCATAGTTCCGCGTTAATAGAGCCTATTACATTTATGCATTTGAAATTATCAATTTTTCCCCCTTTATTTAACTCTTGATATATCAAAGGTACAAGCTGAGAAGCAAAAGAAAGCTGACCCGTATGTAGATTACTTAGGCCAGGATTCCGAGCTCCCATTGTCTCTTGACGATGATGACCCGCTGGACCCCCCAGAGAGTCCGGGACCTCTCTTTGAGGGTGATGACCTACCTGACCTCCCAGAGAGTCTGCACTCCCTTTCACTTGACCCTGAACCATCTAGGGGTGCTCCTCGTAACATTGAGTCTTTTAAAAAGATGGTCAAGGCAGGAAAGAAGGATCATAGACATCTGGTGCATGATATCATTTACAGTGATGATTTTTTAAGGGTATGTATGGTTGCAAGATCTAAGACAAGTTTCTAGATATTAGAGATGATTTGATTTTGATCAGCAAAGACATAAGTGACTATAATTGGACAAGATATTGTAATTCGTCATGATTATTGTATAAAACCAGGACGAACCATGATTTTTTTTTCAATTAGTATAAAAGCAAATTTCTTTAATATATTTGTGAAGATTTCGTTATAACGATATCAAAAATATTCTTAATGAAAAGAGGGGGTTTTCAAAGATAATAAATAAGAAAGGTGAGCAATCTTAACAGGTAAGTAGCATGATACCAACAACAGTGCTATCGTTTAGAATGGCAATGAAAAAGAAATTAATTCAATTGTAAAAATTATCCTAACTCTGATTGTACCTTAGCAATGTTCTCATTGATACTGGTCGTAATATTGATGATCTTAGACTCTTTTATGATATAATACGTATATATGAAATTACATATTTGTTAATTTGTTGCTGCCCAATTAAGCTGCATCTACATACATTCCATCCATCTACGCACAGCACTTTCACTTCCATATCCATCCGCACCCAACATCTCATTCCATCTTTGTCCCCTAGTTCTTTTTTTTCTTTTTTCTCTTTGTATAGTTTGTAACGTATTATAGTATTTTTCAGGGACCATCATTGCCTCAAGCTCCGCTTACTATGGTGGTCCCGTACATAATCACCGATGTTAATATTAAAATGTTGATTTTACTGTTTTGAAAGATGCTTATTATATATTATATCCATTAATATTATAAATTGTATTATTATATTAATCAATCTATATGTTATACATGCTTATTTACAGTATTCAATTAATGTAATTCTTTCTGTATTATTTGCAGACTTGCCAACCGTTCCGTTTTTAACGGAATTGTCCCGTTTTTAAAGTTTTTATAGCCATAAAAAACGGAACGTTCCGATTTTGAAAAAAAAAAAAAAAAAAAAATGTAACCGAAACCGTGAAAATGAAAACGTTTTTGCCGATGCCGGTCGGTTAACCGTCGTGTAACCGTTTCACTACAGCCCTAGTATGCACCAGATTGCACAATTGTAAGTCCAAAAATGCAAAAGCTCCCTACCGTGGGAGGGGGGACACCCCCCTCCCACACCCTCCCCCCCTCGGTCGCTCCGCTCCCTCGCAATCGGGTGTTCAGTTTTCTGACTTTCAAATGTTGGCAAATATGTATTTGTATAATAATTTTGTATTATGTGATTATGTTGAAAATAAAATGAACCAAATCAAATCAAATCAAATCAATTCAAACAAACATTTTATTGTGTGTTTTTGTTTGAGCAGGGCATTACACCAAGCGAGGGAGGAGAGTACAGAGAATGCAAGGAGTACGAGGAGGGAGAGAAACTGGGACAAGGATCTTTTGGGCAGGTGTTTGAGATGACGGACAAAATGTCAAGGAAAGGTTTCGCCATAAAAGTGGTCAGTAAAAAGAAAAAATATTACTTTAATGGAAATATTGGAAAAGGAAAAAAAAATACATTTTTTATTTCAGCTGCCGAAGGTACTGCTTGGTATTCAAACTAAGCAAGGAAAGCCTGTAGAGATCTGAAGTGGCGTAAGACAAGGAGTAAAATTTGATTTTAGCTTTGATGCAATGGGACGATCACTGAAAAATCAATGCTAAAATCAATTATAGTGGTAGTAAAACACCCTCCTGATATTGGTCTTGTAAAGTTATTAAAATGTTGATGGTCACATGAGATATAGTACATATTTCGAGCCCTTGGTAAAGAAAAGTTTTTTTAAAAATTGTTAAAAAGAATTAGTACTTGTTTCTTTCAGATCCCTTTGGATAAATTTGAAGAGTCTGAACTAAACGGGTTCAGTGTCAAAGACCCAAACATTGCCCAGCTGCATGGTGCCATGGTTACCAAAAGAGAAAGAGAAGAGATCCTGGTTGTTGTTTGCATCATCCAACAGCTCATCTTAAATTCTTCGAAGCTCCAAGATGTCCAAGATGTCCAAGTTTGGGATTTCGCTCATGATGAGATTGCTGCAATCTTCCAGCAAATCTTGTTTGGTCTTACAGTGATTCACGACCACGGTCTCACTCATGGTGATCTCCATGGTAAGTACATTATTATACAGTCAAACCTGTGAATAACTGAAAAAATGAGTGTCGAATTTGAAAGAACATGCAATTTTAATTGCAGAATAAACTTTATTTGGTAAAAACCGGTTCAGAAATGACTGAAATATCAATAAATATATCCGATCGTAATAAATTTGGGCCCCAAATTTATTTGATGATTTTCTTTTAAAAAAATGTAAAATGCTAAACACTTTTTCAAATTTGTTCAAAAGCGGTTTTTGAATAATTGTTGATAATCTCTCTATTTAATCATTATTTCAACAAAACATCACATGCATAATTCTGTATGAAAAAAAAAAAATGGTTGAAACTAATGCCTTTTTTTAGAGAGCACCCTCTTGTGTTTTAATGGCTCTTTTTTAATGATAACAGGCTCTTAACTAAGTCGTTTGTAATTCTGTATACCTTTTGAGCATGATGGAGTTATAACTATTAGTTTGTTACTGTGCAGGTTTTGGTTACTCAAGTTCAGCCATGCCAAAACTGTTACCAAGACAGTTATTGACATGCAGTTACAACAATAGAGATACTGTCAAACAACGTATACTCCGGCATAGCGGATGGGTCCAATTAACTCGCCGTTTCATTTTTCCACTGACCTCATTTTGTCCCGATACGTAGCATGACGTTCCAATGAAACCGCTCAAGTAATGTCCCAGTAAAATCGCCATAACTTTCTTAAATGACGATGAATCTCAGCGATTTTTATCTTTTAAAAAGTTTAATAATCGTTCTTACTCACCATGTCGTTATTTTCTGTATGTGATAATAACAAAGTATGAAAAAATGACATGATACTTCGCATTCTAAATGAAAAATAAAGTGCCAAAATATCACATTTTCCATAGTTCGTCTGAGATGAAATTGTAATATGTTATTCAACAACTATATGAGGTACTTTGTGTGAAAAATCGTTTCTGTAGAGTAAGGCATACGGATATATCTGGAAATAATCCAACGCGGTGTAATATTTTTAGCCTCTGTAATGAGTACCCTGTATGCCACTCGGCAAGAGCGTGGTGACGCGATTCGCTACATTACAGTCCCATGCATATACCCAAATTTTTTTATGTAGATTCAGGGCTTCTGGGTCGAGAGCACGATGACGTCATTCGCTAAAGTCCAGTCCCATATACTGGTATTCGTGATGTAGGGAGAGTCCCCCAACAATAAAACAAACTAAACAACTAACACAAGGGTGAAATCTGTATTTAAAGCCCAATACCAGTTTTGGGAAAGTAGCCGAAAACATCTATATTGATCAATATTGTTGAATAAGTATTTAAATAGGGCTTGTGTGGTAAAATCAGAACCTAAGCATCGTTAAATACAGAAATATCGGAAGAAATCTAATACCCGCCCGTGAAATTTATAAATCCACCGCCCGTTCGCACCTGTCTGCGCCGCTAGCGCTGGAGATATCGACATGCTGGGGACAAGCCTGTAAAGCGAAGACCTTGTGTAACGCACAAGGTTATTTGCAGTTAGCGTATGCGCGATTCCGCATTGGTGATATCAATGCTTTAGTAGATCAATTTATAATTTTGCAAATATATCAATTAGTAGGCGGATTCTTGGCCAAATTTGTATAATCCCATATTAGTAAAATTATATTCTTTCACATGGTTGGTAATAAGAATATACATTTCATTTTTAGCAGTCTTGGAGGACTCGAGGCCGGCCTCGAGGCCGATTTTTCAGTCCTCGGCCTCGGCCTTGGCCTCGTAATGCCGTGACTCGGACTCGTCCTCGGCCTCGTAGCATGCGGCCTCGATGACTCGGGTCGAGGCCGGTTCGAGGCCGGAAGATTTCATAGAATCTGGTGAATTTAAGATTAAACATCTATTCACTATTTTGAAGTATTTTCCAATAATATTTCATAAACTAGAAGGCCGACAAAGTCAGCATACCCACGCCTCCCATTAGCCCTGTTCTACCCCTTCGTCGGCCTCAACCCTGTTTTGCTTACCGCAGGCTAACCAGCGCGTTTTAGGCACGATTTGGTGAAAATGCCTAGGCCAGGGTGTAGGCCGCTTGCTTGCGGCGCGGCAGCCCCATGGCGAGGCAGTGTACAAAATTATTGACAATAAAAACACCTGAATCATCCAAAAATGTAAGTTTCCAAAGTGCACCCTACTTCCGATTGCTCGAAAATTTGAGATTTCAACAAAGTTCACTGCGAAAATGCGGCAAAAAATGACTTACGGAGGTTGAAATTGGTCGAGTTTCTCGATTCAAAACACGAACCGGATCTATAATCATCGCAAGCATCTCTTGTGTATACTTCACATGCATATTACGTGGTTCAATCAGCTGTTTGACCGCATTACATTTGGAAAAATAGTATATCCCTCCACCCTTGCAATAGCGAAGTTGCATTGCCCACAGCCAAACATCGCGCAAACTACGTGTACAAAAATATGGCCCATGCGCGCACGCCATGTAACGCCGAATGACGATGCCTAATTAAATACATACTCAAACTTCAAGGTTCCACAGAATTTGCAGGGGTCAACCAATCATCACCAAAATCTAATCGATTCTTCCATGTCACTATCCAAACATTCCCTGAAAATTTGGTGCAAATCCGTTCACCCGTTCTCTAGTTATCTTGTACACAAACAAACAAAAAAAAAAAAAAAAAAAAAAAAAAACAGACAAACAAACAAACATACGGAACCCTTTACATAACCCCCTGCCGATTTCATCGGCGTGGGTAAAAATGTAAATCCTACGATTGATAATTAACCCTCCCAGTACAGTCAAGGGCTGATTCAATCTCTTGCGTGCTTACTGAATCAGGTCATGAGACTTTTTGTTTGTCCAATCAAAATGATTGATTCTTTTCACCCTTTTTTGTTTTGTTTCTATTTGTTTTCTGAGTCGCGTGAATCGGCCCGGAAGCGTTTATTTTTTCCCATAATGAAAACTTTCGCGCGTTTGCCCCCCGTGCGAACCGCACGCTCGCTATAACACGGGAAGTACACATAATTTCAGCTACATTTTCGTAATAAATCATTCATATCTCTGTAAGGAGCGGGTGTAGTACGATGGGGTGAACGGATTCTGAAAGTTTATTTCATTATCTTTCCACTGATATATATTTCGTCTTATTTCCGTCAAAATCCAGTGATCATTTTTTTCTCAAACATGTCACTGTTAAGCGATTTGCCTATGAGAAATGCTCGAAATTTGCGTGAATTTTGAGACCCTGCAACCTTTATTCACAGATCATGCGTGATCAAAAGTTCGTTGAACCATGGGGTGAATGGTTATGGAAAGTTGGATAAATTCTCTTTCCGATGATATAAAACTTCTTCTGATTGGTCAAAAATCCAGTGATCATTTTTTCTTCAAACTTTTCTCCCAATCACAAAAGGAGTACGAATTGTGCGCCGATGACATCATTTAAAGAGAGAGAGGGAGAGAGGATTTCTGTGCAGAGCGTGTGTACATGTGTTGTGTGTGAGCGCGCGAGTCTTCTAATTTAAAGAGAGAGAGAGAGAGAGAGGATTTAAAGAGAGAGGGGGTGAGAGGATTTCTATGCAGAGCGTGCGTTACACGATCCGCACACAAAATGTGCGGTTTATTTTTTGCTCATTTTGGCCCGAAAGTTTTCATTATGTAACCCTAACGCGTCGCTTTTCCTCAAGTGTGTGTGAGTGATGAGAACGTGTATGCAGTGTGCGCTACGTGCGATGCGCTAAGTCACATGTGTCACAGTGCAGTGTTGCTATCGTCATGCAGTAATGCAGTATTTTCAGTATGATTTTCGTGTGATTTGAAGATTTGTGATTTTGGAAGTTCTCTGAACCAAAAACGATCGTTTCAAGGGAGGGCGAGGAGTAATTTATCAACCCAGAATCGGCATTTATCGAGATTTTGTTGGTAACTGATTATTATTATATTGATAACGAACGTGAACACCAATCATACACGGACAAAGAAATAAAATTGAATGATATTGTACGATATTTTCGGGAGATTCTTATACAGATTCTTATACAGCTAGCTACGCATTAAGCTAAGATGACGCCAGGCCGACCGGCAAGGCGCTTGATGCAGGGGATTCCCGGTGAGTGTAGATCGGAGCTTGAAGTAACACCAAAATGATTTTTTATTATTTTGTGCTTTTCTCAGTAAATTCCACAAGAGCACAATAAAAAAATAACAAATAATTGACTGGGAGTGTAATTACTGATAAATATTTTTCTGTCTGCAGACTACTCTGATCATTCACAATTATGTTGTTATTCCCACTCAAACTTCGAGTTTGAGTTCGAAGCCGTAGATATTTTTTTGGTGACAAATGGAATGCCAGTGTCTTTGCCTTTCGTACCATAGCAATTATTGCATGTGGTTGTCCTGTTTTTATCTGGAGAATTTTCACAGAATTGAAGCCGGCGAAGTCATTGAAATAAAAATCATATAATTATATACTGTGGACGTAGACTGAATCGCTGGTAGAATTATACATTATTCTGGTCTTCTGGAGCATCAGTTGACGGTTATGAAGTATAATTATAATAATTATGAATTTTTACTAAAAAGATTAACATTTCCTACAATAAAAATAATGGTGTTCACTTTGAATAATGCAGAATTTAGACGGAACATATGGTTGTTTGTGTCGGAATGAGGGCGCCCTTCGATCACAATGAGGGCGCTCTACATGAAACTAATTTGAAAATGCACGATTATAATATACGTTCTTAATTATATAAACAATACATGATATATCGTACAGAAAATTGTATAAAACTAACCCTAGACAGTCCAAGGCAGAATAAATATGTTGCACCATCATATTTTTGCAATATTTCGTACATGACAGTGATGCACATTTTTTGTGATAAATATGCCATAAAACATCATATAAAGACAAACTTTTTTTTCCACATGCTACAATCTGTATGTAAAAATGTATTATGTTTTGTTACCCATTATATGATAAAATGCTGTGGTCAGGTGCAGATGTTTTTGAAATTTGTATTGCATGGCCTAGAGAGGGCGCCCTACTCAACAATGAGGGCGCTATTTCTATTAAAAAAAAGAGCGAAAACGCAAGAGTAATTGATGTCGTAATTGTTGATTTGAATCAATTGTTGATTGGGTGATTGTGTTTGATTGATTGTATGATTTTAAAAGGTTTAAAATAAACAAAAAATTTAAATATGACATTATTATTTTAATTTGGTGACTCGGACTCGGACTCGGACTCGGACCATGGTGACTCGGACTCGGACTCGGACTCGGACCATGGTGACTCGGACTCGGACTCGGACTCGGACCACGGTGACTCGGACTCGGACTCGGACTCGGACCATGGTGACTCGACTACAACACTGATTTTTAGGGGGTGGGGCGTTTCCCACTACTGTCATTCACCTTTGAACAATAATAACTAAGACGTGCCCCAATCACTAGTGGCACTCATGCCCCTATCAACCGACCACACTACTCCACTGGTTGCATTGCTGGTTATAATCAAAATTACTGAATAAACAAATTCTTTCCCTTGTGAACTTTGAAAGAGGGGCTAGCGGGCAAACCCTCTTTGGAAGTTTTGTACATCTATAACATGCCCACCCCATCATATTGAATCAATATGCCCCCCCCCCCCCCCATACATTTGAAAGTCTGTCTCGGGTATGCACCAAATGGCGCAATTTAAAGCCAAAAATTTGCAAAAGCTCCCTACAGTGGGAGGGGGACACCCCCTCCCATACCCTCCCCCGCTTGGTCGCCTCGCTCCCTCGCAATTTAAAGAGGTAAAACTTCCAAAGAGGGTTTGCCCGCTTGTCCCTCTTTCAAAGTTCACAAGGTTACCTGGATGGATAGTTTTCGAGAGAGTAACATCTCATGGTTGCTTTCGAGAGAGTAACATCTCATGGTTGCTTTCGAGAGAGTAACATCTCATGGTTGCAGCTGTATCTATATCTATGACAATGCTAGAAATTAACGGTTTTGCCTTGTGGCCAAGATGAGCAAGTGAAGACAAGATTTCAAAATTTTAGTGGTTCGAAAAATAAATCTGGTGGCCCCAAACAAGGGAGAATGTTAATAATTTTTCTATATTTTAATGCCAATAAGGGAGTTCGTAGTTAGAAACTGCGCATGCGCCAATTTCTGAGACGAAAATTCACTGTACCAAAAACATCGATATTGCCCTTTGTCACATAGACCTTCGTGCAATTATTGTCTCATTTGAAACGTGTTTTCACAGGAAATTTGGCTGAATTTTTCTGAATTAATCATAATGGACATCTCATATACATAAGACTGATTTAAAAAAAAAAAATTTCCTATTTATTTACGGATTTTAACAAAAATGCCAACGTTCGTATCAGGGCTTTTATTGAAATCGAAAAGGCCCCATACGTAGATTTGTGTGTACTGTTTTCTTTTAAGTGTTGAAAACGGGCAAAGATGTGATTTTTATTCTTTAAAAATTTACTTAGCCTGCTTCACATTTGAAAATTAAAATTAATGGTTATATTTATTCAATTTTATATATTTTAGGATTAAGGTGATTTTTTTTTTGGTGAGGTCTTTCAAACGTAACGAAACACAAGGAGAATTCACGCACGCACACGGAAATTCTGCATAGAGCTCTGTACTTTAAATGCGTGCGTCACAGGCTGTGCCGTAAACGTACACGTAAAGCCTCAATTTTGGTACAATCTTCCGAAAACCCGATGTCGTCATACTGCTCCATGGGCTAACTACGAACTCCCTTATTCATATCAGTGTATTAAGTGAAGGTTTCTTAAATGTCTATAGTAATGAAAAGTTTCCCATGGAAGCTTGTTCAGTAGCCAGGTGACTGCAGGGCGACCAGGCACCAGTTTGGGCATTTCATTCTGTAGAAGAGAGAAAATGGAAACAGAAATATATACAAAAATAATAATTAGTAATTTGATTTTAACCATTTTAAATGGTGATGAATGAAACTAATTAATAATACAGATTTGTTATGCCTCCGCCAACGAAGTGGCCCGAGGCATTATGTTTTCGGGTTGTCCGTCCGTACGTCCCGTTTTCCTTCTCGCGATATCTCAAGAACCAGTTGACAGATCAATTTCAAACTTGGTATGAGTGTATATATTGGGGAGACAATGATCTGATTCGATTTGGGGTTCATGAGGTCAAAGGTCAAGGTCACATGACTCAATATATGTGCAAAAATGCCTTGTTCTCGCGATATCTCTAGAACCGGTTGATGGATCAATTTCAAACTTTGTATGAGTGTACATATAGGGGTGACAATGATCTGATTAGATTTTGGGGTTCATGAGGTGAAAGGTCGAGGTCGCAGGACTCAATATATGTGCAAACAAGCATCCTTCTCGCGATATCTCAAGAACTGTTTGACGGATCAATTTCAAACTTGTAATGATATACATACACATCGGGGTGGCAATGATTGATCAAAAGAGGAGGTCTCCTTTTTTTTCTTCCATCTATGTAAATTTATTTTGGTTATTATACTAGAAAATAACTAACTTTACAGCCAAGTGCTTAAAGTCCATTTTTAATTTCCACTCCATAGATGAGTTTTGGACTTTATTTATGTAATTTGGGGCTTTTTGGTACTGCTGTTACTGCATCGTCCTTAAATATTTCCAGATTAATATCTGACCACATTGTTCCTTGAACAGAATGCCATCCTGTTCCTGTCCAACTGCCGAAGAAGAGGTCAAACAGCCATGTCAGCACATCCAGTCCAAAGTTTCCAACTGAAGAAAGGAAAATTAAAGTACATTTATGACTATACTGTGTAACACAAATATTGAGAATGAGCTAAGAAAATTGGTATTTGTCTTGAATTTAAAGGGATCTAGTAACTTTGTTGACATGTGCAAAAAGTGATGAATGGTTGATTTAATGTATATTGTTGTTATCTCATATGTCCACAGGGTATTGTGTGAAAATTTCAAGTCAAATGGACATTGTATGGCCAAGTAATGAGCGAAAATGCAAAGTGATATTCAGTAACTCACTGCACTCACTTTGTACACGGAAGAAAAACTCGCCCGGAGTTTTTCTTATCTGAATACTTCAATCATACATATCTTTGTAACGAAAGGGAAATTTGAAAAACTGAAACCTGTCCCATGATTTTATTGTTAATACGAATACAACAAGGTATAAGGGAACCCCTAGAATTAAAATTTTATTTTGAGGATTTGGACAATGTTACAAAGTCCCTTTAACACGTACAAGACCTTCAGTGCTCTAATGACTAATCATGATTGGGCCATGAAAACATCATTTAACTCATTATTCACTGTGAAGTGACATGATACAAAATATGTTAAGGCCTACATGCCTATATTATTGTGTACATCATTCAGTTTGTAACACTTATTTAATAACAGTATATGAACTTTTTAAATTCTTTCCAGCATTTAAAAAAAAACATTTGAAAAGCAAGAATAAAAGTAAATACAAAGGAAAATTTAAATTAGGATTATAACATTTTACAGCTATTTCAGAATTATTGAATTGTGGCTAGCTAGAGTAGAGGCACAAAAAGAAAAAGTTTATGCACAACTGCAACTTCGATAGTCACAACTACACAACTCACAAGTAATTTTAATATGAACTACTGCACAGAGTACAACTACAATTCTAGAATTATGAATTCAATACTTTTAGTATTACTAGTAGAGTCAAGCTCAAATAAAATGCATGGTTTTAGGTTTAGCGAAGGACCATGAATTGTGAAAAAAAAGGTGTGAAACGTTCCTCAGCGAAGCGAAGCGAAGCCAAGCTGTAATGCTAGCCCGGTACCGCCCCACTAGACGATGTGCAGTGGTGGTATCAGCTACGTGAATTCAAAGAAGATTTTCAATGAAAAATTATTCTTAAATGTACGATTATTTTGATGTAAAAACTTGAGAAGTTAAATTAATAAGCATCCATATAATATCTGTCACGAGACTTGCAAATTATGCACAAATAAATGCAATTCATCTTCCACCAGATGACTGGTGAGTAGGCCTACCGTACTGACCGGCGGAATCGCCGCAGCCGCGTAAACGCCGCATGCCGATTTTGAGCATTGAAATTGAAAAAAAAAAAAGTTGGAGAAAAGTGCGCTAGGGAAACTGGCGAAAAAAAAGCGGGAATAACGGCCGAAAACCAGAAAATCGGCGGGGAAAATTTGCCAAATTTAAGCAGGGAATCAGCGACGCGTAAAATTTCTCGCAATCGCGCTATTTAACTGCCATGCACACTGTATGCAAGCTACGAGTTACGATGTACCATCTCGATCAAAATGTCCGAACCGTACTCTAACGTACCTACCCCTACTGTACTGCACTGTACTACAGAGAACCCTGTACTACTGTGCAATGCAATGCATCCATAACGCACGTAGACCGATGGCAGGCAAGCGCGGCGCTGGCAGTGGTAGTTTGTTTCGTAACTTCGAAGTTAAAGGGTACCACCACCCAAAAATAATATTTTTATAATAGAAAGGTACCATCTTTAGTATTCCATTTCTTCAACAAGTTCACAAAAATATGTTTTCAGAAAAAAATATATAATTGGAAAACGCATCACCATTCTCGACCATGCATTCATGCGGTCTGAATTGCGTAGACTATATGCGTGCAGAGCCAGAGCGCACTGTGCAGAGCGAATGAATCATCCGGGAATCTATTGACGTACGCGTGAAAGCATTGGCGCACTCGCAAATGCTTGGCCCGTATGGAACCAGGAAATAGCAGTGGTTCCGTAAGTGGTGGAAATTAATTGCTTTGTTTATGAATTACACAACCCTTTGCAAAATGTTGGGTATCTATTTGGTATCACAAAACTGTACCAAAACATATAATAATGTGTTGTCCTTTGCCTGGTGGTCCCCTTTAAAAACGTATCGGATTTAGCAAATATCAGCAAAAGGGGTGAGAAACTATTCTAGGCCAGGGTAAACGTAGACGATTTGGCTTTATAATGTTTTATCACGCAATACAATACAGTGCAATACAACAAATAGTGCACACCTGCTGAAATGTGTTGTTTTGAGGCCGGTGAAAAGTGAAAATTTGACTATCGCCGCGTACGCGCTGCACCCCAACTTTGCAGGGTTTTTTCAAGGAAAAAGTATGCGGCGATTACGCCAGTCAGTACGGTACTGGTCTTATCTACTTGGATGTCTGGCACTTGAGCCAGAATGTTTATCTTATAGTCTTATCCCAAGACACTACATCTATATTGTTTCCATTTCCATATTGTCTGTTGTATTAAGTTGGTCCCTATCCAGATTGATAGGTGTGTAAGGGAAAGAAAAAGGAGCTGGCAGCTCCTACCCCCCCCCCCCCCCCCCCCACCTTTTCATTATTTTATTTTAGGGGTTTTATTATTTTTCACTTGTGTAAAGTGAAATAAAGAAATACATGCATATTTCATGAGAAATGCAAAATCTAGTAGGTCGCTGGTTCCCCTCTTATGAAGATTCACCCTAGCTTTTACTAGCCACTGAGATTTTGATGATCTATTTTACATAACCGTATGGAAATTTCTTCACTATTCATTTCACAGCTAGCAATCTACTCATCACTGAGGATTTGACAGTCTACATAATCGATTGGGGGCTCTCGAGCGCTGCACAAGATCTCCCTGGTATGATATATATATGATATACATATAACTGACTGTCAAATTTGAAAGACCGTACAATTTTAATGAACTTTATTGATCAAAATCGGTTCAGAAACGACTGAAATATCCATAAACATATTTGTATTCAAAAGTCTCCCGGCCAGGGGACATTTGGACTTTTTGGAGAAAAAAATTAAAATGCTTGTAGACTACTTTGAACAAAATCTGAATAGGTTTTTAAAAAGTTGTTGATGATATCTCTATTGAATCATTATTTTAATAAAACATTAAATGCACAATTTTGTATGAAAAATGGCTAAAATCAATTATTTTTTTAGAGAGCGCCGCCCCTCTTGAGTTGTAACGGTTCTTTTTGAATGATAACAGGGGTTTTACTTAGTTGTTTGTAATTGTGTATACTTTTCGAGCATGGTGAAGTTATAACTATTATTTTGTACCGTAATGGTGCAGGTTTTGGTTACTAAAGTTAAGTTTGACCAATACTCGATTAACTATCCCTTTAAGGTATGGTAGGCAAGCTATAGAAAGTGATCAGGTACAATGGTTGTTTTGTAGCTTAGCAACTAGGGTAGTGAGAGCGGGTGAGAGCCTTTGTTCCATGGATCCTTGACCTCGGTCACATATTGTATTGAACGATGTGTGTGTTCATCGACGTGTGTAGCTACCCCTTAACATCTAGCCTAGACGTTTAGCGATTTTGAAAACATAAATAAATATTAAATTTGATTTCTCTCTTACCTGATCAAAAAGGGACACATAACTTAAACTGTAGAATGTGTCCGTTAAGAGCTTTCGTTCAGCCCCAAAGTTACAAGATTTGTTTTCCCACCTGGTTTGGTGGATGCAAATGTGTGACACAACCTTTAAAGGGGTACACTTATTTCAGGGGTAGAATGTAAAAGGCTCGACATTAACGCTTGCCTGATTGCCCGGGGCAAGTAAAAAATTGTTGTCGGGCAAGTAAAATGTCGTAAATGGTCTATGTTAGTTGCCCGATTGGGCAACTACCCAACTACGGAAATAATTCTGATTCATTTATCGTCCATTGGAGTTATTAATTAGCGCAAATTACGGCACTCATTTCGACTGTTTATCGTCCGCTGATAAACTTATAAAAAGTTATATTTTAGGCATAATTTTCTCGAAGCGCATATCGTAACTTTGTTCGCTTATATTGAGAAGATATTTACGACTTTCCAGATTAGTTTGGCATTGTTTTATTGTCAATCATTTTGATAATGCGTGATCATATTTTGCGATGTTTCAGATTTATTCAGCACCATTTTTTCGAAGCGCATATATATATCGTAACTCTGTCCGCTAATTTTGAGAAGATAATATTAACGATGTTTCAGATTAGTTTGGCATTGTTTTATTGTCAATCATTTTGAATATGCGTGCTCTTATTTTGCGATGATAAAAACAATGTTTCAGATTTGTTCGGTATCTTGTTCTCGTGGCGCATATTGTAACATTGTCCACTAATTATGAGAAGATATTTAATATGACTTTCCAGATTAGTTTGGCATTGTTTTATCATCGATGATTTTGATAATGCTTGCTCGTATTTTGCGATGATAAAATAGATGTTTCAGATTTATTTGGCATCATTTTCTGGAGGCATATATATATCGTAAATTTTCCGCTAATTTTGAGAAGATTATAACAATGTTTCAGATTAGTGTGGCATTGTTTTATCGTCAATAATTTACATCAAAGACAGATGATTTTAGCATCATTTTGATGAAATTGCAGAACTAATTTGGACTCCTGTGTCATCCGAAAAATGTATTAAAGTAGCACAAATACATTGGTTATTTTATTGACTAGTATTGACTTAGCTTACATGTACATATTTTGAGTATCTTATAGAGCGAAACATATGGTTCATAATATATGCACAAACAGTTTGTAATTGAGATGTGTCTAGAAAACACTAATCATTATCAAACTGGATACCTTTCCATATCTTTTGGGGAGCAAGTGGACTGAATAGTTTTGGAATATGTTCAAATGGCTCATACACATGATTGATAATGCTATATTGTAATTGTAATTTTCAGAACAAACTTTCCGAGCTGCTAAAGACCTAGATGTACAGACAGCTTGCAGTTGCATCAGATCTCTGCACAAGCGCTTTTTGAGACATGTGAAAAAGCAAAAGGTATAACATTCTATAGTCCATGTATCTTTCCCATTACATTTAAATATTTTTTTTGGTCAATATACCATCCTGTAGTAAAAACACAATAACAGAAAATGACATATTTTTAATAGCAAGTTTAAAATAGAGGTGAATTATGAATTATGGTTACCCGACAGTAATGTGAATTATGATAAGATGACCCAGCTTTGTTTCAATATAACTGAGATTTTATGTATAAATATTAGTTGTTGGCCAGCTTCCTTCAATAAATTAAACAAAATAACTCAACGATAACTGCATGTTCGTCTCTGAAAATACGAAAACAAAATGTTTACGCCCTTGTTGTGAACATTCACATTTAGCTGAACCCTTAAACTGAAAAATGGTTTTGAACCTAGAAGGTCAGGTTAGCAACACAAATACCTTGCACTTCTGCATGTACTTTCTATTAATTATATATTTCTAATCCTTCATTTCATTCAGCTAAGGTGTGAAATGAGAGAGTAACGATGGAAACATAAAACTGTTTGCTGAAGCAAAATAAAAAATAGCTCTGACCCAAGTCGGTCGTTTATCCTGTCCACCACAGACTACAGCTTTCTATGAACCCCTTGTGTAAGGGAACCTGGCGGGATAGGTACAAAGTCGATGAGGCTTTGAGACTGCAAAAGCGAACGGATTGATTATATTTTCCATTCTATTTTCTTTCTGCCAGGGTGACAAATGTGAAAGCGATGGTGAATTGCTGACGAGGGTGTTGGATAAGGTGCCTGACATCGGCTCGCCCAATGACACCCCGACTGCAGAAAGCCTGCTGCAGGAGCTCAACAGTGGCCTTGCAGGTAGGATAGCCCCCCCCCCCCCCCCCCCCCTCCCCGAAAAGAACGAAATATATATATAAATAATAGTAATTAATTAATTAAAGAAATATATCAATGATTATGAAATATTAGTCAAAGTAGTAATAATGATGATATCAGTAATGAATTTCATAATAATGAAACTGAATGAAAAAAGAGCAAAGAAAGTAAGAAACTGGAATTTCAACAGGATTCAAACCCAGGACCTCCGGATTGCTAGAGCTATACAACAACAAAAAACTAAAATATAACGATAACACAATAAATACATCCCATGTAAACTTCAGCAAAGCATAATTACCACACCATGTATTGGTCCATTTGTTATTTGAGATCAGCATCTGATCAAAACTTGTATTACCCCTCTTTTACCCCTTTCTCATTTTAAAAATCTTTATCTTCATTTCCATTTGATATTGCTAGCAAGTTGTACTTTTATTCAGGAATTTCAGTTGTTGGCCCAAATTTGGAATTTAAAGGGATAGTTGAGTTCTGGTAAGGAGAGTACAGTTTTGGTGAAACTGAATTTTAGTAACCAAAACCTGCATCATTACATTACAAACTAATAGTTATAATTATAAAGGAACACAAAATTACAAATGACGTAGTAAATATCATGTTATCATTCAAAAAGAGCCGTTAAAACGTAAGAGGGCGCTCTCTAAACACTAATCGGTTTCAACCATTTTGAATAAAATATTGTGCATGTGATGCTTTGTTGAAATAGTGATTAGATAGAGAAATAACCAACAACTATTTAAATACCTATTTTGTTACTTTTTGAAAAGAGGAAGCATTTTTAAAAAAATGTTAACGGCCGGTTCAAGATTCTCTAATAAACCTGGGGCCCCAGGTTTATTACAAATTGTTATATTTATGGATATTTCAGCCGTCTCTGAACCGATTTTGATCAAACAAAGATGATTGTATTATTTAAATAATTTTACACTCAGTTTTTCATTACCTCACAAAAAAAAAGTAGTCTAGCGCCCCTCTACCAAAACTCAACTATCCCTTTAAGCCCTTTTCACTTAGAAATAATTGACACAAATCTTCATAACAGGCTTAGAATTGAATTTCATAAAATAGGAAACACAAAGATAGTCTAAAAAGTTAACTGAAGAAAAATGCTTAAAATTTGTCCATGACAGGGGAGGAAATGTGGTACAACAAAGATTTGCGACTGACAAATTTTTACTTGCTTATAGAATAAAAATCAAAATGAATTTGAATTACAGAAATTCTAAAATTGAATAGCAAAAGAGCAGATGGAAAGAGGCTGACCATTGGTCAAAAACCAGCAGAAGTGGGACAGACGACAGACTCTGAGGAAGCCATTGGAGATCCCTCTCCATTGGGTGAGGAAGTGTCCTCTATTGATGAGCCAGAGAGAGCTGAAGGAGGTAACTATGACAACTAGTCTATGACTTGTATGATTGTAGCAAGAAAATAATTGTCTACTACCTGATCCTCTGCTGATGATTGTGCTGGTGGTTATGATGAAGATGATGACGATGACGACGATGAAGTCGAAGATGACAATGATGATGGTTATTATGGTGATGATTGTTATATGACGACAATATTGATGGATGATGAAGAAAATGGAAGTACATGATGGTGGTGCACTGGTGGTGGTGAAAGAGATGATGATAATGACGATAATGATGGGGATAGTGATGATGTTGATGATGATGATGACCTTAACATTGATGACTGATGATGATAAAAGTGATGGATGATGCTGGTTATTTTGGTAGAAATAATCATGATGATCATCATAATAGTCAAGCCTCCACACTAACTTTCTTCTGTACGGGCCCATTCGAACAAGTAAAATTATACATTTACTTGCCCCCTACTAAATTAAATTATCACATATGAAATCATCTCTTAGCACATATCACCCCCCCCCCCCTCCCCCCCAACCTACTGACTTTGAGCCCTAGCACTAATCCCCTCCCACTTTCCATCCATTGTATCATTCCCCTACCCCCATGCCACACCTCTTTTGTTCCAGGGCAATTCCACGCCAAATGAGCCAAAAGTGGAAAAATCAAATGAGGATTATTTCTGATCTTGTTGGTTTTTTCTGGATTATTTTTTTAATAAATCATGATCACATAATGATATATTTCAGTTTACATGATTAATAAAAATATTGGGCGTCTCCTGATAGGAGAAACATACACCATACATGAACCTATACACATGGGACTACACAGGGCCTATTTCTAGATTTTCTTTATTTGTTGCAATCCTTTCTGGTATTTTTCTGTTGTAAGGTACCAAATTGGATGATTGGATATCACAATGTGTGTTCGGGTGATAATTTCAGTCTTTTGAGAGCCCTAAATTATATTTTTAATGAATCAAAAACATTGTCCTTCCGTTACTGTCCTTCCGTTACCGAACAGTGAAGCAATTAACTTCTTTTAATTAATATACCAATAGACATATTTGTTTCAAATAAGTGTTGTAATACTCCTTGAACAATGATTAGGGAATGGACTAGAGCCAATATAACGCGATAGTCCTCTTAACTTCAGAGATTGGATCATAACTAAAGAACTTGAAAATCCATGTCCGTTTTGCCGTCCTTCCGTTACCGGCCTCATTAGTGTCCATATCTAATAAACGTAAAGTAAAAAACTATTTTAAAAAATAGGAAATCAAAAGTGTCCCGCCAAGAGTCTAAGAAATGTAATTTACGATGATGAATCATAAGCAGGCTCCTGGAATTATTTGATTTAATTTCAGAAATTGCGTCTGAATGTCCTTCCGTTACCGTGGAATTGCCCTCCACATCCTGCCCTTTCATAACACATCCCCTAGCTTTCCAGCAACACACTTAACGCATTCTTTCAACCCCACCACCCCACATCATTGCACTTCCTTTTGTTCCTGTCTAAAGGCCTGGACCTGCATTTACTTCTCCTCTATTGAATTCCCCACATCCTTTAGTTTTGTTCTTGTTTACCCCAGCTTGTTGCTATTCGCACCTTCCATCCACCTGTTGATGTATATAATTTCATGTTGATAGTACAGTAGTTGTCATTTATCTCTACCTATAGACGAAGGATCTGCCAGATTTGAAAGCTCGTGGCTACATTGACTTACATTTTTATTTCTCTTGCCTTTATAGTGGACAAGCAGTTTTCAGCAGTTTTACATTCACATATGAAATTGCATCGTTCTCTTGTAGTTGGAACAATTATTTAGTTGCCCAGTGTCAATCCCTGAAATAATGATGATAAGTATCTTGATGACATTCATAATTTGTATGCTTGCACACATTTATTAGGTTATGGATACAGCTCTCTAAAGACAGATGAGGATTTGGAAAGTAAGTCAAATTTCTTTCTCTCCCTTTTCCATCTCTATCTCTGGCTTTTCCTTCTGTTCTCCCATAAGCATAATTTAAATTGTTTCTTTAAATCACAATTTATTGTATGACTGTAATTCAATTTTTAATTTGTTCTTCTGTAAAAATCACTGAATGATGTACATGAAAAACAAAAATAAAGCAGTTAAAGGGACTTAGTAACATTGTCCAAATCCTCAAAATCCAATTGGAATTCTAGCGGTTCCCTCATACCTTGTTGTATTCGTTTTAACAATAAAAGCATGGGACAGGTTTTGATTTTTCAAATTTCCCTTTCATTAAAAAGATATTTACGATTGAAGTTTTCAGATGTTAAATAATCCAACGGATCGCAAAAACCATGTACAGAATGAGTGCAATGAGTTTTTGAATATCACTTTGCATTTTTGCTCATTACTCAGCCATGTATAACGTCCATTTGACTTGAAATTTTCACACAATACCCTGTGGACATATTAGATAACAACAATATACAATGTATCAACCATTTATCACTTTTTGCACATATCAACAAAGTTACTAGATCCCTTTAAGGTTTTATTTTGTGTTACTTTTATACTTATGAATTTAAGAATATAGCAAACTAGTGAACGTTAGCTTTTAATTACAATAATCACAATAAACAAAAATTATTAAATATAAAATTACTAGTATTGCTGCTTGGTAAGATGAGAATTGTAAAATGGACATAATTGCTTTTAATTAAGGTTAACGACCCAAATTATCATTAGTGGCTAAACTTTAGTCTGGTCTACAAAGACAGAAATTATCAGTCACCCCTTTAACCAGTTTCAAACATGTGGAATTTGTCATATGCCACCTGAGATATTCTAGTTGTTTCTTTTCATTATTCTATCAAGCTTTTTAGTAACCAAAACCTGCACAATAACATTACAAACTACTAGTTATAACTCCACCATGCTCAAAAGGAATACAAAATTACAAACGACTAAGTAAAATGCCTGTGATCATTCAAAAAGAGCCATTAAACACAAGAGGGCACTCTCTAAAAACTCATTGGTTTCAACCATTTAATATGAAATATTGTGCTTGTGATGAGATAATCAACAATTATTTAAAAACCTCTTTTGTACATTTTTGAAAAGAGGAAGCATTAAAAATAAATGTTAACGGCAGGTTCAAAATTATTCCAAATGGTTATGTTTATGGTTATTTCAGCCATTTCTTAACCAATTGTAATCAAAGTTTATTCTGGCATTGAAATTGTATGCTCTTTCAATTTTGACACTCAGTTTTTCATTATCTCACAAAAAAATTATTTTGTGTAGCGCCCTATATACCAAAACTCAACTATCCCAAATTATCATTGGTGGCTCAACTTTAGTCTGACCTGGTCTAAAAAGAATTTATCAGTAACCATTTTAACCAGTTTTAAACATATGGGCCCATATTCACAAAGGAGGTTTGTAGAAGGTTTGTACAAACCATGGTTTATCCATGGCCTACATCTATGGAGTGCTGCTCGTACACAAGTAAAACAATTTCTAATTTCTAATGATATATATGTTGGTGCTTGCTTACCAGCAAATTTCACCATGTGAGAATAAAACATTTATTTGGTGCATTTGTTAAATGTGTACCATCAACATTGTTTATAACAAGTAAGGAGTTTACATTCTCTCTCCATCAGATTACAAATGGCACTCCATAGATGTAGACCATGGATAAACCATGGTTTGTACAAACCTCCTTTGTGAATACAGGCCAAGGAATTTGTCATATGCCACCAGAGAAATTCTAATTGTTTCTTTTCATTATCCTATCAATCCTTCTAGTTCTGCTTTAGTCATCAGGACAATGGGTCACTTGATCCCTTGACATTCGAGTCATAGTATAGAGTACAGAAGCCATGACGTCATAAAAATCTTTTTTTATAATTTTCAAATTTGAACTTCATTTTCATAAAGAGCATGAAAAATAATGTTTTAAGTACTGAAAATCAATTAAATATGTTAAGTATTGGCTGAGATATGCCCATCCAAATTAATTTTACTTCAATGGGCAATCAGTGTTATAGTGCACTGGTTCATAAAGCTATGAACCAGTGCACTATAACACTGATTGCCTATTGGAAAAAAAAAATCATTCGGATGGGCATATCTCAGCCAATACTTAACATATATAATTGATTTTCAGTATTTAGACATTATTTGTTATGCTCTTTCTGAAAAATGAAAAATTGAAAATTCTAAAAATAGGTGTTTATGACGTCATAGATGACATCACACTTCACCAATAAAAATCATATCCTGGATGATTTAGGATGCAATATTACTGGAGACCATTTATGCTATGACTGGAATGTCAAGCGACCCATTGTCCTGTTGCCTAATAAGCAGGATTGATTGGATCATGAAAAGAACCAATAGGAATATCCTTAGTGGCATATGACAATCATCAATGGGTTGATGAAATGTATTATATTGAATGGGTTTAACTAGTTAAAGGGATCTATTTCAGGTGTCATTTATTGCCCAAAATGACATTTGAGATTTCAATCCTATACCAAAATCATTGTAAGATACATGTAGAATGATGTGTGAAAGATTCATTGAAAAAGAACACTGCTTTCCTGTATAAAAGAGCGAAAATTTGCGTCACTTTTACAACTTATTACAGTATGATGTTTATGATCGTTCATTAATGCTCTTAAGCTGAATGATTATCAATGATAGATATCATTATACTGAAGGGGCATTTGAAAATATCTAACCCTATTTTATTCTTCTTTTACCATAAGCCAAACAACGCGTTAGAAGAGAAATGTGGAAGCTTAAAGTAATTTTTGTGGAGTTAGACACTGTACAGGTGCACCTTTAACTTTGTTGCCACTTGCAAAAAAAATTATGAAGGGATGATACAGTGTGTATTGTCGTTATCTAATATGGCCACTGGGTATTGTGTGAACATTTCAAGTTAAATAGATTATATGGCCGAGTAATGAGCAAAAATGCAAAGTGATATTCACAAACTCATTGCACTGACTTTGTACACGGTTATGACTATCCAGTGGATAGTTTAACATCTGAACCCTTCAGTAAATATCTTCTTAACGAAAGGGAAATTCGAACAAATCTAAACCTGTCCCATGCTTTTATTGTTAATACAAATACAACAAGGTATGAATGAACTGCTAGAATTCCAATTTGATTTTGAGGATTTCGACAAAGTAACTAGATCCCGTAAGTTCTTCCTTTTTAGCCATGTCTAAAGTTATGCCATTGATGAGAATTTGGGCCAATTTAAGATAATTTGTTTTCTCAGTGTAAATCTGAATGAAAAATGTTTACATTTTTCATGTTGATTATCTCAAAATTTAGAAAAGAATAAATCGATGGAAATGAATTGAAATAAAAACATAATTTAGTTTATATTTACATTGATTATAATGTTCTTCTCCATCTTATATTTATTTTAATTATAATGTTCTTTCCCTTTTGTTTCTGTCTTAGATATGGAGCGTGACCAATTCTAGGTCCTTGTTGATTACAACCTTACATCAATAGATGACCAACCCGCTCAAGCATGTCAACAGAACCCAAGTCAAGAACCTACTAGCAAGAGCTTCATTCATACTGCGGTCATCAAGTCTGGATGAATGCTGTAGAAGAATTATGAGTAAAAGGGCTTGAGGTGCAACATAGCCCCTGAAATGTGAAAAAGAGCCTATCAATTATCATGTAGAGTTCAACGCCGGCATGGCAATCTCTGATTTGAAGTAGAACTTTGCTCATCTTCTTACATACTGTACATACCGTAGCTACACCAGTAACGGATCACTTTTTTGTGGATACAATTTCTTGCTAAGACAAAATATTTTTTATGGACTATCATACATCGTTGGAAAGCTAAAATGGTGCAGATTACGAATATTGTAAATTCAAACTCATTCCGTCACTAATAAGCAAATCACTGCGCGTTTTACGAACCCCTTACGCTGCACCAGTAACGGATCACCTGGCTTTATTTTTAAAATAATTGACAAATTACCTTAATTTTTTCATCAAAGTATATCCAGGAAAAATGTTACTTCTTAAACGTGCTTCCTTATTTAGTTATGAAGAGTTGAGTTCTGCCACACATGATCCTTATGAAATTTTAGCAAAAATCACACAAAAACCCGAATTTACCAAAATATCCAAGTAATTTTAGATTTTTAAGTTAGAAATATCAAAGATTCTAGTGAAATACATTGTTACAGCAAAACAAAATTAAAGGGATATTTGAGTTTTGGTATAGAGGGCGCTACACAAATAATTTGTTTGTGAGATAATGAAAAACTGAGTGTCAAATACGAAAGAGCATACAATTTTAATCACAGAATAAATTTTATTTGATCAAAATTGTTTCAGAAATGGCTGAAATATCCAAAAACATAACCATTTGTAATAATTGTGGGGCCCAACAATTATTCAATAATTTTGAACCAGCCGTTAACAAAAATTAATAAATGCTTCCTCTTTTCAAAAATTTTCAAAAGAGGTTTTTAAATAGTTGTTGATTATCTCTATATCTAATCACTATTTCAACAAAACATTACATGCCCAATATTTTATTTAAAATGGTTGAAAACGATGAGTGCTAATAGAGAGCACCCTCTTGAGTATTAACAGCTCTTTTTGAATGATAACAGGCTTTTTACAAAGTCATTTGTAATTTTTGTATTCCTTTTGAGCATGGTGGAGTTATAATTATTAGTTTTTAATATAATGGTGTAGGTTTGGGTTACTAAAATTCAGTTTGACCAAAATTGTACTTTCTTTACCAAAACTCAACTATCCCTTTAATTCTGATCATTTGTTTTGTTTTTATAAGGATTTCAAAATGGGTGATCCGTTACTGGTGTAGATAATTTCTGCTGTAATTATACATTAAAATTTGACCTTTTTTACTATAAGCCTGCACCCAAACACCCGGAAAATGCGTCGGCATATTTTTGTTTTTTAAACATCTTATTAAAAGAATTATTTTAATTTTTGTTCTTGAAAATCTTAAATCTGTACATTTTGTCACTAGATGACACTATTTTGAAGGCTAATTTCTCACTTTTCCGCGATGATCATGGAACTGAGGTTTATCACTTTTATAAAAGAGATGATAAAGTTGATATTAGATGCACATTTCTCTTCCACTATGAAAATTAAAACAATTAGATAGTCACAAACGTCTTTATAAATCAATTTGGGTAGGTGATCCTTTACTGGTGTAGTAACGGTACATCATACTCTTTGTTTCAACCCGTTACAGATCTGTATGATTTTCTAAAAATTATATTTGCATTTGTTTAACTATAGATCTTTCAGTTGTGGGTGTATTTATGCAGTCATCCCTTTCAAAGGGTTGATACTTAAAGTCTTCTTTAGAAGTGCATCAATTTGTATATTATGTATATGTCTGTCACATTTTAGACTTATTATTTATAGCCCATTGAGATGAGGATAATAGTCAAGCATTTATATTTCACCATCACACCAATCTAGAACTTCTAGGCCCTGTTGCAGAAAGGGATACAATCAATTGCAAGTTACAATTGATTGTAAGTCAGAAAATGTACACGTTTCAACCAATCAGATTCGCGAATCTGGAACATGTGATCTGACTTACAATCGATTGTAAGTGTATCTCCTTCTGTAACGGGGGCCCTTTTCTGATATACTGTACATACTATTAACAATATAGGGTAAAGAATAGTAGATTATTTAAATTTGTTTCATTTTATCTATGAATATTTGCCTTCCTGGCTTCCTTATCTTGGCCTCAACACAAAGTGTTGATGAGTCCCATTTTACTATTGTGCCTTTAAGAGTGGCTCTTTAATATGTGCGTTATGTGCGTATAAACGTTTTAAGTTCAAACTGGACATTCTATATGTACCTCTGTAAAAGGACTACCATATAACATGTTTTCATTTACATCATTAGATTTTTAGTTGAAATTTTGAGTTAAAAATGGAACTCCCTAGAAATATTTACTCGAAGACAGTAGCATACCCAGGATTTTTTAAAAGGGTGGGGGGGGTTTTCTTCAGAAAAAAATTCTGTCAGCGGGGGGGGGGGGGGGGGGGGGATTTGAGATTGTTGAGATTCCGGTAAGTGGGGGCCGAGACCAATAATTTTCTTGGCCGAGACCACGGTTTTTCGACATTTTCGAGGCCGAGGTCACAGTTTTTCGACATTTAGGAGGTCGAGACTCAGTTTTTCGCACTTTTCGAGGCCGAGACCATCACAAATGACGGTCGAGACCGCTAAAATTTGGTCTCGAGACCATTTAAAATTTTAAAAGGGGGGGTTCAAACCCCCCAAAACAGTCATTTTGGGGTCAAAGGGGGGGGGGGGGGTTAACCCCCCAAACCCCCACCCTGGGTACGCCTATGCTCGAAGAGGACTGTGACATGGGGTCTTACCCTGGTATACCCTGGTATGTCACCGAGCTGAGAAGTCTGCACGATGTACTGTGCCGGACTGACCAGATGATGCACTGTTAGGTCGGATTTGAGCGATGGACAGGCAGCACGAAGTAGGAACTCCATAAAAATGATTGAAAAAAAGAAGAAAAAAAAAATTATAATAATAATAATTAAGTATTATGGCGTAAATATTCATTTTGAATGAACGCCAAAATAATAAAATAACAACAACAACAACATGGGGTCTTACATGTATATACATAATTTGTATGACAATCAGAAGTGCAGACTAAGGTTCATATTAGTAAAGCACTCCTCAAGTTTTGCATCATTAGCTGAAGTTATAATCTTCAGGGCATTTATTATGTGAACTTTTTTGTTATCATTATTTTCTTATTAAAGTTGTACATTATGAGGAAAAAAATCACATCAGAGGCACATCATTAGTCTGGGATCAAAAGATAAACAAATTACCTGTAACGGGTTAAGACCATCAGGCAAAGAACATTGCATAGATTTATGATTTGGTATCGTTTTGTGATATCAAATAGATACCCAACATTTTGCAAAGGTTCTGTAATTTATAAACAGAGCGATTATTACCACCACTTACGGAACCACTGTTATTTCCAGGTTCCATACGAGCCAAACGCGTACGTTTGGAGACAAATTCAGACCCATGAATGCATGCTTTATAGTGGTGATGCGTTTTCCAATTATATATTTGTTTTTCCTGGAAACATATTTGTTTGAACTTGTTGATGGAATGGACTACTAAAGGTGTTACGTATACGTATACCTTTCATTTATAAGAATATTATTTTGGGGTGATGGTACCTTTTAAATCCTTTCACTGGACTGTCAAGAGACCTTTTGTCTGATTGCCACTAAGTAGTAAGATTAGCATTTTTTTTTAATTTTTATGGAAATACGCACTCTCCACAAATTGTATTTTGACCTGTTGGAGACAGCTTGATTCTGTTATAACACACATTCTTCATAGACTTCATCCAGAGTATTTTTAGGACCAGTACTGAAACTTTTAAACAAAAGGATATGGGTTCTTTTTTACCAACTATAATGTTCTATTACTTTTGATTATTTTGTGATTTATATATTTTTGTTAACGATGTTGTTGTTTGGTAAATAAATTTCATTTCATTTCATATTGATTTTATGTCAAGACACACATGTATACTAGATAGCAATAACCAAGTTAAACTTTTTATTTGAAAAATGTGAATAAAATGTTTCGAATTTGAATTTAGATCACTTTCTTATCTGGCTCACAGTATACATGTACCTCCCAAAAAATTGACAGCCGAATTACAAACTTTACCTTGTATAAAGAAGAATTTTTTTTAATCTGGCACTCTTAGAGTTAAAATTTATTTTATTGTTGCTTATTTTGTCATGCATCACTTTTTAACCACTGTGACATGCAAACATGTCTCTTTATCTTAGAATTATATTATGTATGTGAATATCCTCATATTATTGATATGTTCCCTTTCACACTCGAGATGTGATTCGATGCTACCCGAGTATATAGTGGGTGGGGGATTGGGGAGTGTATAACCCTGAAACAATGGAGGTGGTCCCAGTTGTTTACATTTGACAGCTGGCAGTTGTTTACAGTTGATCCTGGCAGAATAACATAGGATAAGTGCAGCAGGGTCAAATGACCAAGCAAGGACAAATGTGTCTGGGTCAACATGAAGTAATTACCATAAAATAAGGTATATGAAAACACCACTAAGGGGAGTACTGATTGGTCTAAAGTATTTCTTTTGTATTTTCTTATGCTCGTTCTAGACAAGGAATAACATAGCTTATACAAGGTCAATTGTTGTTGTTGATTGGTTAGGATGAATTTCTATGTTAACTCTTTGTCTCATGTGATGTAAGTAGACCTGCTAGACCAGCGCTTTGATTGGCTGGAAGTCAGTTCTTTATGTATTTGTTGGTAGTAGCTGAGGTGGATGTCTGGCCAGATTGCTGACTTGGTGAATTGATATAACTATTTCTTTATGTACATTATATGTAACTGCCAAATTTGCGTTACACAAGAAGTGAACCTTAACTTTCACTTTATAATATTGAATTATACAGGCAGTGCATTGTTACTTTCTCTGGATCTATTTTTGGACTGAGATTGGCACTGGAGTTGGATTTTTGAATCAGAATACATCAAGACTTGGTTGAGAGCAGATCTGCGATCTGCTTGTCCCTCTTTGCTTCATGGATAACTGTGTAAATAAACCGACATGTATTACTCTCCAATATGAACAGTGTTTCTGAGTTATTTATTCCGGCTCCAATGTGGAGGGGGGAAGGTGACGGCGTATGACTGGACAAAGTATACCCAATCTGGGGGAGCTTTGTCACAACCACTCAGATAAAATAAATACCTCTTAAAAAGTTCTTGCAAAAGAAGTTTGAGCATTCATTTCTCTCTTGTAACTAAATGATCCTGCATGAATTTGGCATCATTGAACAGCTTGTTTATTCCCCTTTACATTTTGCACCATTCGTAATGACTGAATGTGAACTAATCATGGAAAGCACAGTACACCTGAATATGGGACAAAGTCAAATTTGGATGTGCAGTTGCAAAATGCATTGTTATTCCATGACCGACTCGGTAACATTCATAACACTACCCATCCTCCAAACAAAAGGAGAATTCACATGCATTGACAATAACATTTCTTTTTGCAACATTTCACTGCTGTCTACTGCACATCCCATAATTATATAATCATTACAAGAGCAATATATGAGCAGTGAATAAACAGGCTTGTCAATATGATGTCAGATTTAAAAAGGATAATTTGATAAAAGAGAGATATCAATACTCAATTCTCAAACTTGAATTGCAGTCTTTTTTTGCAGAACTTTTTTTTGAAGGGTAATTATGCCTCCACCAACAATTAAAGGGATCATATGATGGGGATGGTGATGTTGAAGATGTTGATGATGATGGTGAAGATGACAGTGGCGGATCTACGGGGGGCGGGGGGGGGGGGGGGGGGAGGGTTTAGGGGGTTTAAACCCGGCCCCCTTTGGCTGCCAAGTGAAAATGTATGAGTGGAAAGAAAAAAAAAGTGGGAACAAAAATCACTTACGGGGGTTCAAAATAGCAAACAAAAATTGCTGCTTCACGGCTCGTGGACGATGCTCTGCATCGTCATTGGGTCAAACCCCCCCCCCCCCCTTAACAAAAAGCTAGATCCGCCCCTGGATGATAAAAATGGTGATGGGGATGGTGATGGTGATGATGAAGATGATGATGATAATGGTGATGATGGGCATGTGATGATGATTAAATGATGATGCATAAAGTATTGAGGATTGTTGGTGGTGAATAATTGTGCGGGAGGTAGAGGGGGATGATGATTATCAATTAGGATTATGATAAGTTTGTTTCTCGCTAATCAATAATTACAGCCCCAAACCAAATATTCTCATGTGATTTGATAGGTTACCCCCCGCCCCCCCCCCCCCCCCCCCCCCCTTCCCCACCCACCCACCCACACACACACAAAGTTGCAGGTGGCTTATTTATTAGCTATTTTGATCACATGTACAGCGCATTAAACGCGGCGCTACCGCATCGAGTAAATTACGCGGTGTACGTGTTAATGCATTATGCTTCCATTTTTGTGCGGCTTCTTCTCTAACAATCGCGGTACCGGTTACAGCTGGTAATCAATTATCACAGGTATCGTGCATGCGAAATATCTGACCCTGAGACTGAGATCTTGTTTTGGCCTGGTAAATATCTTATTAACTGTCTTTATACTTTGCTGATACAGTAATTTATCTCTTTGTGCGTAAATTGTATGGTGTGATCCGTGATTCCGTGGCTCAGTACGAAAAAACAGTTGTGTAGACCCTGTAGAAGCTATCTCATCTGCCCAGACGTTAGGGGCTCTGTCATCAGACGATGCGCGTTTCTACCCCGAACTTTCGGCTGTAATGAAGGCGAGAAACCGCTGCGCTGTGAACCGAAGTAGGCGTGTCGATCGAGATGAATCTTTAAACTCAAAGAAAATAAATAATAAATCAATTATTACAAAAAGCTGTATCGCTTCGGCGATCCCTCGCATTTATCCCCAAGTTGATTTTAATCCGCTTCGGGTTTATGTCAGGTTTATAAAGCTTCTGACTACTTGAGCAATGTCAATGAAGGGGTTTCTGGGAAGAACGCCGTCGTAGGGTTTTCTAGCTCAGTCGCTAGAGCACCGGTCTAGCAATCCGGAGGTCTCGGGTTCGAATCCCGTTGGAATCCCATTTTTCTTTGCTCACTTTTAATCACAATATATTCTTGGTCAGTTTCTCTATATGTTTGAATCAATTATTACAAAAAGCTGTATCGCTTCGGCGATCCCTCGCATTTATCCCCAAGTTGATTTTAATCCGCTTCGGGTTTATGTCAGGTTTATAAAGCTTCTGACTACTTGAGCAATGATGAATTAAGGGGTTTCTGGGAAGAACGCCGTCGTAGGGTTTTCTAGACTATAGCTCAGTCGGTAGAGCACCGGTCTAGCAATCCGGAGGTCTCTGGTTCGAATCCCGTTGGAATCCCATTTTTCTTTGCTAACTTTTAATCATAATAAATTACAGTAACTTTTTTGAGTGGCTTTAATTACCGAGCTGTCAAGGGTTGGGGGTTAAAACATGAAGGCTTAGAATTAACGCACATGGCATTTAATACAATTACACATTATTGATTTAAGCCTTAAGGTAGTTTTTTGTATATATTTATTTGATTTTGACACAAAAAATGATCATGACATGATGTAACCTAACCAGGCGCCGTACGTAGCTACGGCGCCTGGCATACTGAGGTGTGTATACCGTGATGGTAACACTTTATAGGCTTTAAAGGTAGTTCAGATTCGTCAAATGAGATGCGCGGCGCCATCTTGCATACGCGTTGCGCACGGTGCATAATGCACGTTAGCTCAGCCTCAGTGTCATGCGGTGCGCGCAAACTAGCCCAGTTCAAAATGGCGACCCGATATAGAATCCCCACGCTTGATGCCCTTTAACGGCAAACACACTTATAAAAAAAATACAATATCATACTTTAAATAACATATCTCGGTTCATACTTACGAATTATGTTATGCATGGGCATCAATGATCCAAATCGTAAAATGTCTGATGCTCCATTCGTTTCATTTATACTGAAATTTACTATAAAACTGGCAAGATTACAGAAGTGACGAAAATGGTTTCCGAATTTGTTCGCTGCATGCAATATCAGGTGATCAAAAACTTGTCGGCAATGCACCCCTGTACTACGTACCGTCCATACATGTGAGTATGGTACATACAGTTCCTGGCTTATTGTATTAGTCAACCGATCGCCCCGCGCATGCGCTATGCATTGCCGACGAGTTTTCGGTCACCTGACATTGCATGCAGCGAACAAAGACGAAGGAAATAACAGTCATCATTGACATCATCATCATCATCAATTTGAGGTAAGTTATCATTCTTTTGCAACAAATTAAATAGCAAGCAAGGTAGGTTGAAGGTTTAATTCATGTCTAGAACTAAAAAAAAAATAATAATAATACAGATGTAAAGTTCTTGAAACCACCCGTCGCAAAATTTCTCCAAATTTGTTAACGTCTCGTCTTCACAGCGCCGTCCTATGGACGGCGCTGATCACAGTTAGACATGATGCAGAAAATTGGGCGCTAATGTGGTTTCGTACGTCTTTTTTTTTTCCAACACTTCATTCGTCTTTAAACTCAACTAAATTAGTTTGTATTACTCACTGCACTTTGACCTTATCCCTCGATGGTCTGTTGTAATATTTTGGTCAACATTTAAGCCCTTTTTTGGGCGATTTTAATCAATGGTTTTGAAAGCGTCGCGGCACCAGCTTTGCTGTCTCAAAAATCGAAATAGCTGGACTTCACGATAGTGCTGTTGACGAGTCACGGGTACCCGGGTCCCGCCGAAAAATGTTGAGTCCCGGGCGCAAAAATCGATACTCGATATCCCGAAAAAAAAGCAAAAGTCCCCTTTTTGAATGCCCAAGTTATCTGCCCACTCTCAATATCTTTTCTTTCCTTTTTCCCTCTTTGAACGCCCGAGTTTGTCATAAATAGGCTGCATTTTTGTCACTTGAATGAACATGTTTTCCCAGCGGTGTGACATGCCGATAGCGAAATCAACAAATGGGTAAATTCCGGGTACCCGTGACTCGCCCGAAAAATTATCGCGAGTCCCGGGAGGGAAATACTCCCGAAATCGACACCTCTACTTCACGAACAGCTATGCCGTTAGCTACCGGTGACATGAACGTGGAGAGAGTACCATACTCCTGCGCCCGTGAAGTCCCGCTATTTCGATTTTTGCGACCGCGAAGCTGGTGCCGCGACGCTTTCAAAGCCATCGATTAAAGTTGCCAAAAAAGGGCTTAAATGTTGACCAAAATATTTACAACAGACCATCGAGGGATAAGGACAAAGCGCAGTGAGTAATACAAACTAATTTAGTTGAGTTTAAAGACAAATAAAGCGTTGGAAATAGAAAGGAAAAAAAAGTGGTACGAAGCCACATTAGCGCCGAAAATGGTAGCTCATCAATCCACATCATCTGATCTACTAATAATTAAAGTACATGATCCAGTCAGCTGGAACATTTACACGCAAGTACGCTAAATAATAGTTAATACGCTGGAGATAAGCATTCCGGCCATTCGCACAATGTTGCGTTCAACAGTTGAACGCCAAGTTTTAGGACGCATTGGTACGGACAACTTACGGGAAATAATAATTTTTTTCTACATTTTGCGGTAATTTATCAAATTATATGAATTTTTGTTTGCATTTGCTGGTAAATGGAGGGAGGAATCGGCCGACAAAAAATGTTGGAGTATTGGATAGTGCAGCAGCCGGATTTTATTGATCTCCGCACAACTGTTATTGTATTTGTAATTGTAGCTAAGTATGTGTGCATCAATCCATCATTCAAGAAAACCCGCCATTCTCTAGTACAAGTACAAAGAACTATCAAGTGAACCATAGAATCTAAGTGCTGCATTTAAACCTACAAAATAATATGTCATAATTCTTTTTTTTTTCCCAGTTAGTTTCAGAAACAGGAGTCTGGAGATGCTTGCATAAATTCTAACATAAACATTCATTGGCCTTGGTGATCACTATGGAAATGGAAGGCGATACACCTCGTATCCCACTGAACCCCAGACCGTCGCAGACGCTAAAGCGTGCTAGAATCCAAGACCAGGCGGTCAGTAGCTCCGAGGACGACCAAATGCTGCTCTTACGACAACAACATGCCCTGAGCATGCTACAACTCATGCAGGAAATGTATGCCAATAGACAACTCTGCGACGTCGTCCTTGCGGTCGATGGCAAACTCATTCCAGCGCATCGTCTAGTGCTCTCTGCGTGCAGCCCCTACTTCCACGCGATGTTCACCAGCGAGCTTCGGGAGTCAAAGGAGGACACGGTCACGTTACAAGATCTCAACGGTGATGCGGTCGAGGCCATCGTGAACTTTGCTTACAAGGCCGTGATCGACATCACCGAAGAAAATGTCCAGAGTTTGATGAGCGTTTCCAGTGTACTCCAGATGGAAGCTGTCCGTAACTTGTGCAGCAACTTCCTAAAGCCTCAACTCCACCCGACAAACTGTCTCGGTATCAAGAACTTTGCTGAAATGCATGGCAGCTTTGATCTGCAGGAAGCGGCCACGGCGTACATTCTACAGAACTTTACAAAGATAGTAGCTCATGATGAGTTCTTACAGCTCGGGGTGAAAGGTGAATACATATAAATCAAATGATGAAGCCTGTGATTATTTTTAACACATCAATATTGGACACATTTTTAGATTAATTTCCTTTTCATGGACCTGGTTAAGAAAAGATACCTTTGAATTCACTTTTTTTTCCCGTTCCTGTAAACTTTATAAATTTGCATGATAGTTCAAATCAAAATTAAGGACATTCCTTAATTTGGATTAACCTGCTCCATTTGAAATTTTGCAAAGTCATGCATTGTCATGTTTCTTTTTTATTTAATTATTTTAAAGTTATTTCTTACTTCTAAATTCCAAAATGTAATTCTATTTTACCCTTTGTTTTCATGAAGATTATGTAAGTATTATTGACAAGGATGGCTTGAACATCGCCAAGGAGGAAGAAGTCTATCTTGCCACTCTTCACTGGCTTCGCTACGACCTCGCAAACCGCCGGCAGTTCATCGGCGATGTCTTTGAGCATGTCCGCCTACCCCTTCTCTCGTGGGAGTTCCTCAACTCGCGTGTGATCGAGGAAAAGACACTCGTGGCAGACTATCGGTTTAAGAAGTTTGTGGACGAGGCGAGGCGTTACCATGGTAGCAAGTTCTATCCCGGTCTTCACTGGGAAGTGAGCATGCGCACGGTGCCACGCCACTCGTGCAGCCAGGCACAGTTCATCTATGTTATTGGTGAGAAAAACGGAGAATCCTTTCAATTATTTAATCTTAGTACACTAAACATTGACATTGAATCAATGTAAGCACTTTTTGAATGTATAATTTATGTAGAAATGGTTTTGTTCAAAAAATGTTTTTGTGTTGATGACAATCATACAGTATCCAACATATTTTGGCCATTCCCTGCAAATTACTGTCACAGGTTGAGACTTATTATCAAGTGTATGATTAAAGAATAATATCAAACTACTATTTGATTATCTGACAGCCTATGCCCCCCCCCCCCATTTACTTTTAAATGATGATATGTTTGATTATATGTCTGCTTTACCTTTATTTAATTGAATTCCAGGAGGAGAAGTTTCCCCAAGCCGCAACACCCTATGCAGTGCCGAACGCTACCAGCCGGCCATCAACAACTGGTCCCCCCTGCCCCCAATGCACCAGTCCAGGCGTGGGGTGGGCGTAGCTTCCATGGAAAGTATCATTTACGCCGTGGGGGGTGCAGCCACCTCACCTCTGAGGGACGTGGAGTGTTATGACCCACAGACTGACAGCTGGCGTAAGGTAAGAGGTCAAAGTACTTTCCTTTAACCTTATAAATTTGGAAAGGGTAATGCCAAATATCATGGTGCTATGTGAACACTTGCCCCCAATAAGTGACAGACAGATTCAGGATGTATTCCTGAAAGAACAAGAAATTGTTTTGCTTTTTTAGTGAACCCTGTGATGCTGGCAAGGTTTGCTTGGCTGGTAAGGGTCACTTGTTTAATGAATCTTGACTTTGTTGGCAAGGTTAGTTTTTTAGCAAATCTTTGGCTGGCAAGGTTTACTTTTTAGCACACCCTGACTTACTTGGCTAGGTTCACTTTTTATGCCTCCGCCAACGAAGTGGCCAGAGGCATTATGTTTTCGGGTTGTCCGTCCGTCCGTACATACGTCCGTCCAGTTTTCGTTCTCGCGATATCTCAAGAACCGGTTGACTGATAAATTTCAAACTTGGTACGAGTGTACATATTGGGGTGATCTGATTAGATTTTAGGGTTCATGAGGTCAAAGGTCAAGGTCACGGTGCAATATGTATATGCAAAAATAGCTTGTAATGGCAATATCTCAAGAACTTAATGTCAGATTTCAATCAAAAATTGTATGTGAATGTATCTTAATGAGCCAATGAAGCCATGCAATTTTGGGGTCATGAAGTCAAAGGTCAAGGTCGCAGGACTCAATAATATATTCTAAAATAGCTTGTTATGGCAAAATCTCAAGAACTGAATGTCGGATTTCAATCTAAATTGGTATGTGAATGTATCTTAGGGAGCCAATGTAGCCATACAATTTGGGGTTCATGAGGTCAAAGGTCAAGGTCACATGCAAAATTAGCTTGTAATTGTAAAAAACCTAAGAACTGAATGTCAGATTTCAATCAAACTTGGTACCTGAATGTACCTTATGGAGCCAATGTAGCCATGTAATATTGGGGTCATGAGGTCAAAGTTCAAGGTCACAAAATTCATATGCGAAATAACTTAATTGTAACAACTCAAGAAATTAATGTCAGATTTCAATCACACTTGGTACCTGTGAATGTATCTTGGGGAGTCAATGTAGCAATACAATTTTGGGGTAATGAGGTCAAAGTTCAAGGTCACAGGACCCATTATATATGCAAAAATGGCTCGTAATTGTGATGAACTACCATCAAAATTGAGTTTACATAATTAATTCAGTGCATGTTAATTTGGGCTTGATATAAAAAATCGCATGATAGCGGAGGCATCATTTTCAACTGCGCGCAGTTGAAGATCCATCTAGTTTTAATTGTGTTTTATAATTGTGAAATAGTATGCTTAGAAGATAAACACATTGGAATTGAATTTCATAACCATAATATGTTTATTTGATATAAAGCCCAAATGTGATCTCTAGTAATGTGCTTTCCATGGAACAAATAGTGCCCAAGGGATTTCACTAGCCCATTGATGGTTGCCCTTTGCCACCAGAGATTTTCTAATAGTATCTTTTCATGATGATCCAGGGTGCAATATTACTGGTGAATGGTTATACTATGACTTGAATATCAAGAAACACTTTGTGTGGATTCTTTTTGTAGCTCTAGAACTTTGCATTAATAATGTATTTAGACAAAGATCTAGTCAAATTTCACAGGTGCGATGTTAAACAATTACTGTAATTTCTGTACTTAAGTTGTGCTACTGATGAGAATTCGGACCAGTATGACACCATGTCCACATTGTAAAATATGTTACATTCCATTATAGCCTATCCTGGTGCTTTGTTTTCTCTTTTAAATTGGGTGTAGGTTGCCAAGATGAAGGTTGCTAGGAGTAGCGTTGCTGTGGCAACCATGGGAGGTCAGCTATACGCCTGTGGGGGGTATGATGGGATGAGAAGCGTCAAGTCAGTGGAACAGTACGACCCAAACTTGAATGAATGGAAACACATCAAAGGTATTAAACATTCTGAGAACAGCTATATGCTAATTTAAATACCATAATTTGAATAAGAAAGGTGAAAATAACATTTCATTGTACTTACTCTCTACATTCAGGTGCCTAGTTGTAATATCTGGGTAAAAATCACCCCAAAGAATATATAAAGAGCTTGATCCAGCAATATTAGTTTGTTACAAGAGGGTTTTGTTATATCAGAGTTTGTTCTAGTGAGGTTCCGCTGTACTTGTCTTTACACAACCTTGTGTTAAAGCAACAGAACAATAAGAATATATGCTTTGACATTGCCTGAGCAAATAATGAAAACAACAAAGCAAACAATCACTTCTACAAGGTCAGCTTGAAATTGATAGTTTTCTATTATTTGAATAAACATTGCTTTTGTAATACATGTAATTGGTAAAAGAGTAGTTCGGAAGTGCTGTTGATATAGCCTTGAAATATGTTTATCGTTGTTGTTAAAATATAGAGTGGAACACCTTTCAGTTTGTAATTTATATTACAGTTCTGTGAATTAATGTTTTCCTTTTTATTGAGGGAGCCTAGGCGGGCAAGTAAAATTTAGACCTAGAACATTTTGGTGACCTGAATCTGGAATTGCATAAACTTATGGACCCCCGAATACAAATCCAATAACAAGTCTCTCTGGTTGCCCTATTCACTTTAGACAGGTGACCTCTTTAGACAGGTTCCATAACATTGTTTTCCTCTACAGGGGGTCACTCTTTGTGGCCTCTATAGACAGGTTGGCTGCTACAGACAGGTGACAACTAACTAAGACAGGTTTAACTGTACCTGTATACATACAAAGACCACCTCCATGTAATGCTTATTTATCTTGACACCCTACTCTGTTGGTATCAGTTTGCATATGAAGGAACCTGTCTTTAGAGACCACCTGCTTATAAAGACCACTCTCTCTATTAATTGCCACTTGGTGTCCTTTGTAGACAGGTGTGCCTCTTGTATTCCTTTGTTTCTGGTTGGCTTTTATAGAAGGTCTGACTCTAATAATGATTCTCTGCTTTTGTTCTTCCTGTCCTAAAAGATATATGAGAACCCAGCGAAGTATGGCAGCAGCCGTATCACACGCCGGGCTGCTCTATGTGGTCAGGGGATATGACGTAGCGTTTGACCTCATACAGCAATCTTAGAGCTTAAAGGGAGTGTCTGCCTTTTGTTGGTCTTTAATCTATAGATAGGTTTGACACTTATTATGATTCCCTCGTTTTTATCCTGTTTTCCTTGAAGATATGCGAACCCAGCGGAGTATGGCAGCCGCCGTATCACACGCTGGGCTGCTCTATGTGGTCGGTGGATATGACGGGGCGTTTGACCTCAACACGGTGGAGAGATACAACCCAGTGGTAAGTCCTGAAAAATAATGATTTATCTAAAGTCTATAGTCGCGTCTACACGGTTAAAAGCCAATTCTCGAGAGCGCAATCTCTAGAATTGCAAATGTGTGTCCAAACGATGCCGTATGAGAGTTGCAACTCTCGAGAATTAAAACCGGAAGTAGTTTGCGCGCCTTTCTCATTTGAGGTCACGCGCACTCACTTTCTTCCCCTTTTCTGGTGGCCCAAAAGAAAAATTTACTGGCCCAAAAATGTTGTCTCATAATGAGTAAATTTGTTACTATTTAAATAACATTCTTTCCTGTTCAAATCTGTGATGAAGCATAACATGAAAGAAAACAAGATTTCTCTCATTTTGTCAATGTCAGGTTGAAAATCTGCTTGCCCGATCGGGCCACTAAGATATGACTTTGATACAATTTTGCTGGCCCGAAGTGCAATTTCTCTGGCCCGGGCGAGCGAGCCAGTGCGAGTGTCGAGTGCTGTCTATTGTATACATTATATATCTCACAGCTGCCATGGAGTGGCGCTTGGCTTCTAGTATTGTATACACACTCAAAATGACAAAACAATTTAGCAAAACAAATATAACAAAGGCAACAAACAAACACAAGAAAGGAAATATTGACAGCCAGGGAAAAGAATACACAGGGGCGGCAGGTGGATTTGCCCCCGAAATGCCCAAATTTTTGCCCGATTTTTCTGCATGATCGGAAATCGGCATGATCGGATCATGATCAAATGCTGATCTGATGATCACTTTGTTCATTAGAGCTAAATAGTAGCCCCTGAAATTTGAAAAAAGAGGCCCGGAAATGTGTAGCCTCCGAAAGTTGGAAAAGTAGCCCCCAAAAACTTCCATAAAATTAGATAGGGAGCCCCCGAAATAAAAATATTAATTTTTTCCCTGTTGACAGCATTGCTGTATAATTATGGAAAGGCTCGATTTTATAATTGCCTTTTAAACATTTACTGACATTTATATCAAATCAATGTTATTTTCTTTGCCTATCCATTAGTGTGATCTGTTGTTGAAAGTCACCACAACTCAAGGTCACCCAAGGCTTAGAATAACAATTACCGGTAGTCTAAACTTGCTTTAAAATAGACAAGTTATATTGTGTGTAAACAATGGATGAGTTCGGTGGGAAAATACTACTGAATGGAATGAATAACTGAAAGATAAAATGTGCTCAAAGTTTGATGTCCAATGTGTTTATTTTGTTCTTCTCTTTTTAAAGGGGAAGTAAAGCTAAATTAACTGGATAGAATTGAGATTCAGAAATCTGTGTAGACCATGTATATAATGCAAAAGTTTCATGTAGGCAAGGGGTTAAATATTTTTATGCCTCCGCCAACGAAGTGGCCGGAGGCATTATGTTTTCGGGTTGTCCGTCCGTCCGTACGTACGTCCGTCCGTCCGTCCGTACGTACGTACGTCCCGTTTTCGTTCTCGCGATATCTCAAGAACCGGTTGACGGATCAATTTCAAACTTGGTATGAGTGTACATATTGGGGTGACAATGATCTGATTAGATTTTAGGGGTCATGAGGTCAAAGGTCAAGGTCACAGGACTCAATATATATGCAAAAATGTCTCGTTCTCGCGATATCTCAAGAACCGGTTGACGGATCAATTTCAAACTTGGTATGAGTGTACATATTGGGGTGACAATGATCTGATTAGATTTTAGGGGTCATGAGGTGAAAGGTCAAGGTCACTGGACTCAATATATATGCAAAAATGCCTCGTTCTCGCGATATCTCAAGAACCGGTTGACGAATCAATTTCAAACTTGGTATGAGTGTACATAATGGGGTGGCAATGATCTGATTAGATTTGGGGATTTATGAGGTCAAGGTCACAGGGCTCAATTTTCAAAAATGTCTCGTTCTATATCTCAAGAACTGGTTGACGGATCAATTTTAAACTTGGTATGAGTGAACATATTGGGGGTGGCAATGATCTGATTAGATTTGGGGGGTCATGAGGTCAAAGGTCAAGGTCACAGGGCTCAATATATATGTGAAAATGGCTTGTAATGGCAAAGTCTCAATAACTAAATGTCAGATTTCAATCAAACTTGGTACCTGAACATTTGTTTCTTAGGGAGCCAATGTAGCCATCAAAGGTTGGGGTCATATATGGTCAAGGTCACAGGACTCAAAATATATGAAAAATATAAAAAAATTATGAATTCAGTGCATATCAATTTAGGCTGGATATTCAAATCGCGTGATAGCGGAGGCATAATTTTCGACCCATCTAGTTTATTTTGAATCTTTCATCAATTCTTTGTATTCATTAGCTGAAGGAATGGCAGGTTATTAGAGGTCGATGAGTGTGTGTCTGCGTGAAAAGATCCCCATTCTTGGGGGTTTGAGACTTGATTTAGTTGATTAGAAGTTCATTTGTCTTCAATGTCAATAAAGAGATGATATTGTATCATATTGGGCGCTATATAAAATGGAACCTATTGTTATCAATACATTTAAATCTCCAAAGTGTAATCTTGCTCTATCTCTTTTAATTCAATAGCTGAAGGAATGGAAGATTATCACCTCTATGAGTGTGGCACGATCCATGACCGCAGCCGTTTGTCTGAATGAAAAGATCTATGTTATAGGAGGGTGCAATCACAATCAAAGGTAAGAATGTTCAATATTATCAATTTCATAAATGACTCGATAAATGTGACTGGATATGGTAAAACCCTGCACTTGTTGGTAATTCATGTTTTGAATTAATTGGCATTATTAGTTCACATAAATAATGCATGTAAAAGACTTATGTTTATCAAATTGAAACAATCATATCTTATAATGACCATTTTTGTCGAGCCCACCGGGGTGGAGGGAGACTAAGGGATCCAAATTGTTGTCGAGCCCACCGAGGTGGAGGGAGACTAAGGGATCCAAATTGCGTCCGTCGGTCCGTCCGTCTGTCCGGGACGCTTACAAGCATTTGAATAACTTTCCAACCCTGCATCCGTTTGTAACCAAACTTGATTGGTAGATGCCCTACATTAGCCTCCATGATAGTCTGGGGTCAAAGGTCACATAAGTAGGTCAAAGGTCAAATGAGGGTCAATGTGAAGTTTTATCTGCAAGAGTCTATTAGGGTTGTAAACTTTCCAAGCCTGCATCTGTTTGTAACCAAACTTGATTGGTAGATGCCCTACATTAGCCTCCATGATATTCTGGGGTCAAAGGTCACATAAGTAGGTCAAAAGTCAAATGAGGGTCAATGTGAAATTTTACCTGCAAGAGTCTATTAGGGTTGATAACTTTCCAACCCTGCATCCGTTTGTAACCAAACTTGATTGGTAGATGCCCTACATTAGCCTCCATGATAGTCTGGGGTCAAAGGTCACATAAGTAGGTCAAAGTTCAAATGAGGGTCAATGTGAAATTTTACCTGCAAGAGTCTATTAGGGTTGATAACTTTCCAACCCCGCATCCGTTTGTAACCAAACTTGATTGGTAGGTGCCCTTTATTGGCCTCCATGATATTTTGGGGTCAAAGGTCACATAAGTAGGTCAAAGGTCAATTGCGCGCAATTGGGCGAGACACTTTACGGCTATCGCCTTGTTTTAGAACAAGGCATCAGATGAAAGCTTGTCATGAGGCCTTTCTCATGGCTTGAAAATCTAAACTTTGATTTTTACAGACAACTGCAGGGTTTTGCTATCCAGTCACAAATTACAAAATAAATGTATCTCCATTTGTTCTGAACTTCCATGTTAATCTTATATGCCTTATGCAGTAGTTAGCCAAAATTGATGGATATAACCATTTGATTAACTGTTTTATAACTCAACAAAAGCAAATGGTACCTTGGATTAGCAAATAGTTTGTTGGTATAGAGACTTTACTTTACGGACTAAGGTTGTTAGGGTCAGGGTCATGGTTAGTCTTATGTTTAGGGTTGAGGTAGCCACATAGCCAGAATCATTTCTGTCCACATTTTAAAAACAATTTTTCTCCATTGCTTTATCTTGTGTACAAGAAATATCCACAAAATTTACCTTTGATATTATTTATAATGGATTTTATATGTCGTTAACAATTTTGGAATATAAAGAAATCAAATAATTTGTTTCCTACCAGCCTGTCTTCCGTTGAAGTGTACCACCCAGCCCAAGGAACCTGGACGATAATCACGCCCCTCCTACACCCCCGCAGCGGAGTGGGAGCTGCCGTAGTCCACCATCGACTCTACGCCATAGGGGGCTATGACGGACATGAGAGCTTGCACTCGGTCGAGCAGTACGATGGAGATAAAGATGAGTGGACGATTGTCACCAACATGGAGGTTGCACGGACACGATTTGGATGCTGTTCATGATGGTAATTGTAAATATAGTTTTGTATTTTGATTATACTGTACATCCAAGGTTTTCTTTGGCATTATTTCTGTAATAGTGATCTTTAATAGAGATGTATTAAGTGCACAAGACTGTAGACCGGTGTGCTAACATATGTTCAGATTTTATGTTTATCCTTTGAAAAAAGATTGTTTCTGGCGACTCTTAAAGCTTGTCCAAGGTTTGTGAACATAGTAACAGTAATAATGTATGCAAGGTTGATTAAAGTGTTAGATTATATTTGATAAAGAATTGATTCATTGAATAACTTGTCGCCAGGTCAAGCGAGGAAAACACATGAATTGAAATATCGTTTGGTAAGAGTGATAAAGGGCATTTAGTCAGTACTCTGTGTATATACAAATCATAAGCTGAATGTACATGTATGATGATGTTTGTAATGGTCTACATATTTCAGTATGGATTATGTGAAATTTATGAAAGGGATTACATTAATCTTTGAAAGAGTTTGCATTTGTTTGAGACTAAATTATGTATTATGAATATCAATGCACAAAATATATATATATACAGTATATATTCTTCTACAGTATATATGTTTCAATGTTTATTTTATGGTTTATTGAATAAGAGTAAGGAAACATATTTGATCCCTGTGTTTTTCAAACAAATGCTGCAAATGTATTTTTGTTTCTGTAAAGTTAATTTGGTCTGTATTTTCTGTACAAATTTAGAGAATATATATATAACAAATAGAACATAGCAGCACATTACCAATGATTTTTACATTATAACAATGTGGATTTCTTGCGATAATCAGGAAATCAGTTTGTATTTGTGTGTGTATACAGTACATCAGTGCTGTGTGTATACTGCATGTAAATGGAAATGTATGTGTATGGAAGTATGATTTGTACATGTTTCTTTTATTTATTATGTCAAGACAAAAATGCAGTCTGTTTGTTTTACAAATTTAGTAAGAGTGCAAAAGTGCTAGCTGAAACTACTGCAGTTTTATGTTATTTTTAGTTACTATTTCGTGTTTGTGGTGCTTTTACCATATCCGTTCGTCATTCATACCATCCATGTAAAGCTTGCAAAGAAAAGGCTCTTTAAATAATGCAATTTGTGACATTGCCAATTTATTTATTTGTTTGGTTTTAGATGTTTCTATTTTATTTGATTTAGTTTTATTAGAGAGATGAAAAGGTCAGTTATTTAGATGTAGATCGTTTCATGAATTGATGCTAATATAGGTTTATATTTTGTTGTCTTTGAATTGAAGATCATATGGTACAAATGATGTTTATTTTTGGTAATTTTGAGGGAATGAAAGTGGATTATTATATAATTAATATGTTTCTCTTGTATCAGTTTATTAATTGATACTGGGGTTATTTGCATTATGAGGAAAAGTTCATGGAAATACTTGTTGTAATTGTGTTTTTGTAAACTTATAGACAACACAGGCAGCAAGCGACATCATGATAGTAAAAGAATATAATAAAATAATTTATTTACGCCAAGCTAAGCTTGTAGAAATGTTTAACTAATAAAAACATATAGAATGTAATTCGATGTTTGATATTAACTCATCGCTTGTGGGAAATGTTTGTATAATTGATCAAATCTATTTTAATTTTGATATTGTAGAGGTATATGGGTTAATATACAAAGTTTCCCAAGAGTGAAACCCGGGAAATAGATGTTTCAAATGGAAGTGACAAGCAGAGTTGTAAACATACATGTATAATTTGTAGCTGTGTCAAATTAATCATCAGGTATTTGTAAACATCTGAAACCCATCAACATTAGATGTTCCCCAAAAAGCAACAAACAGAGTTGTAAACATATGGTTTGCAGCTGTATCTTAATCATCATGGATTTTTAAATATCCCTGCACACTACACAATTCAATTTCGATCCGACGAACGAAATTCAATTGATATAATTGGTTATCATGTACCCGTAACTACATGTTACATGGACAATTTAAGATTTGTTTTTTGCACAAGCCTGCAAATCCCTATTAGTCCCTTTATAGTCTTCATGATGACATGAACAAATGCCAACTGTGCAACTATTTTGAAAAATTACAATGTAATAAATATGTAATGACTTTGGAATGTTCATTGTACTATCAATATCTTTTAGTATGAAAGTTCATCTGTATTGGTAACTCATAAGATATTCAAGATTTCGGAGGTAAATATTTGTATTGTGATCAAAAGTTTAAAATTAATATCTTATCAATATCTTTTGTTTAACCATGGCGGCTGGGAAAACATCAGGAAATTATGGAATAAAGATTTTGTAACAAACTACAGCAACTTGTCATTGAAACTATTTTGTCTTCATAACTATGTGGGTCTGTATGAGTGTATATGTGACCGGCTATAGCAAAACCCGGCACTTGTCGGTAATTCATGTTTTGAAGAAATGGGTATTTTTAAGTTCACACAATGTGTGTAAAAGACCTACATGTATGATTGAATTACCGACAAGTGCGGGGTTTTGCTATAGCCGGTCACAATTTTTGATCAATTATTACAAATTCATGAAAAATAACAATATCTGGTACAATCATGGTCACTTCATTTTTTTTGCTAATCACAATAACAGTGATTTTATTTCTTTAAAAAAAAGAAGACCCCTCATGGGTGCATGGAAGAAATACAAGACACAAGTGTATATAAAAATAAATGCATAAATATATGAACTTATTTACATTGAATATAAAACAAAACAAAAGTCTTTGGCAACATTATAAAAACAACATTATTATGAGTACGTAGCACCATCCACAGTGACCGGCTATAGCAAAACCCGGCACTTGTCGGTAACAATCAAAATGTAGATTTTCATACCATTACAAAGGCTTCATCACAAGCTTTCATTTGATGCTTTGTTCAAACTAATTGGTCAATAATTGGCGAAGATATGATTGTTTCAATTTTACAATCATAGGAACTTTTACACACATTGTGTGAATTTAACTTAAAATGCCCATTTCTTCAAAACGAGAATTACCGACAAGTGCAGTGTTTTGCTATAGCCCGTCACAATTTTGGATCAATTATTTTTTTTAAAACATGAAAAATAACAATATCTGGTACAATCATGGTCACTTCATTTTTTTGCTAATCACAATAACAGTGATGTTATTTCTTCAAAAAGAAGAAGACCCCTCATGGGTGCATGGAAGAAATACAAAGACACAAGTGGGCAATTCCGTGGTAACGGAATTACAATTCAGAGAAATTTTGCTCATTCTTTTTCATAATATGGATTAGTCCTATGACCTAAAGGCTTATCAACACTTTAATAAGTTCTGGAGATATACCTGCTGTCATATAGAAACAAAAATATGGAAATTTCATACATGAGGAAAGTGCTAGCACGTATGATACGTCGATAACGGAATTACGGCAGAGAATGGGCCTTTTTTCCCACCTTCAACTTTCACATGAATTCCTCTGAAATTTAAAAGACATTTTGTGTAGATATATTTTAAAATTCATTGCTATGGGTGTCAACTTCATGATAACATTAATTTTTTCCTTTATGTTCATCTTGTTTGGTCGTAACTGAACATGTTTCCAAAAAAGGCAGCGGTAACGGAATTACATAAATGGTAACGGAATTCTGAAATTTACCTTAAAAAGTTTAATTTTTTGAATACCAGATAAGCTAAAATCCCTTTAAAATTTTATTTTTATGTTCAAACATTTATACAAACCAAAATGCAAGATACTTTTATGCCAAATTATGAAGTAATATATGAATACGCCTGCTTAATTTGTTAATTTGGTAACGCAGTGTGAAATTTCTAAAAAAATAACTATTTGTATTTGCGAAATTCAAGTCAGTCTTCGTTTACATAGTCCTTGTTATCAAACTCTGCAGTCCTGGCTCAAATCAATGGTCACATATTTTTCTATTTATACTAGAAAGCTATCTAATGAACATGGTAACGGAATTACACTAGTAACACTGCTTTGTCAATTATCCACAAATTCTTCTAAACTATACGTATCCATTGGATAAATATCACTTCTACCAAAGTATTTCATACACATATACTACAAAAACACTTTTTTGATCATGTACACTTCCTTATATTATGCAATTTGGACAAAACAGATTGGGAAGCAAGTGCTTAGCAGAACAATAAATCAAAGTCAGATGTCAAATGATGCATGTATCAAGGGTAAAATGAATTGCTTGAAGTATATCATGCAATACACAATGTGTACAACTTGATATTAGAATTCAGAAAACCCTGGGAAGACTTATACATTGGACATGTACTACAGGTAACAAAGTATGTAACCATGCTGGTAAGTTTAAAGGGGACCACCAGGCAAAGGACAACACATTATTATATGTTTTGGTACCGTTTTGTGATATCAAATAGATGCCCGACATTTCGCAAAGGGTTGTGTAATTCATAAACAAATCAATTAATTTCCACCACTTACGGAACCACTGCTATTTCCTGGTTCCATACGGGCCAAGCATTTGCGAGTGCGCCAATGCTTTCACGCGTACGTCAATAGAATCCCGGATGATTCGTTCGCTCTGCACAGAGCGCTCTGGCTCTGCACGCATATAGTCTTCGCAATTCAGACCGCATGAAAGCATGGTTGAGAATGTTGATGCTTTTTCCAATTATATATTTTTTTCTGAAAACATATTTTTGTGAGCTTGTTGAAGGAATGGAAGGAATAGAATACTAAAGATGGTACCTTTCTTTAATAAGAATATTATTTTTGGGTGGTGGTACCCTTTAATGGCCAGCACGGATAGGGTTCAATCCTATTGTCTGAATGTTAATACCAATAATTCTGGGAAGTTAAAAGCCAGGAAACTAATTAGTATGTTATGAGTAATTATATGAAGGAAAGTGTATCTCTTCTGTCCATTTGTGGCTCATTGAGGGTATCTATGATATGCTATTAGACCTGTAAATAATGTCTACCTGTATGCCATCTACTAAATTGTTCTAAATTAAACTCATCCATCTGATCAAAATCACTACTACTGAAGAATACTACCAAGACACTTTTTTGATCATGTACACATACTTGATGCAATTTGGACATAATAAATTGTTAGAAGCATGTACAAGAACATTAATTTATAGTCAGAGATTAGGTGATACATGTATCAGGGATACAATTAATTGTTTGTAGTATATTATGTAATGCACAATGTGTACAACTTGATATTAAAGATGTTCAAGTTTTAAAAATCCTAAACTTATTTATAAATTGTACTAACTAAGTATGTTACAATACTGACAAGTCAAATGGCCAGCAAGGATAGAGTTTAATCTTATTGTCTGAACTTTAATTCATCAGCAATAATACTGGCAAGCTACATTTTAAAGCCAGTGAATAAGTTAGCATGATACATGCATTTATATGAAGGAGAGTATATATATCTATTCTGTCTGTTTGTGGCTCTTTTACATATCTAAGACCTGTGAATAATGTAATTGGCCCGAATTCTCAAATCAGTAGCTCAACTTGAGCTTGGCTTAAAAAAGACAAAACCTACCAGTAACAATATTCACCAGTAGACCTATTGTGTAGTTCCTGTATGGTGCTATAATATTTGAATGGTTTCCTTTCATTATCTAGTCAATCCCTTGAGTTCTGATATTAGGCAACAGGGCAATGGGCCCTTTGAAATATAGCCGAAGTATAGTCTGTCATCAGCCCAATTGTGTCTGGATCATCCTGGACATTTGCAGGTGACCTCTTATAATATTGACAGAATTTCAAAGGGCCCATTGTCTTAATGCTTTTAAGCAGAAGCAAGGGATTGACTAGATAATGAGATGAAACTTTATACTCAATACTCCTGCTGGCGCAAAGTGGTACTGGTAGTCTTGGTCTTTTTAGACCAATCTCAAGTTGAGCAACTGTGAGATTTCAAGCCAAAGTCATCTACTATGTGGCCAACCATACTTCTCTGGTACTGTTTGCTTCAATAATTTGACAGTAATGTTACTATCCACAGCTTCTATCACTTGGCCAATTAATTTGTTGGCATTGTTTTCTTTGAAGTGTTGAACTACCACCCATTTCAATTTGAGGTCCTCCATGCTGCTGCTGATGACATTGCTAATATAGACTGTGTTGTTGCTTTTTCCTCTGTTCTGAGTGTTCTTGCTGTTATCTTGGACACTATCTTCCTCAATACTACCTGCAGTCTTCTACTTCAACAAGGGGAGGGTGTTGGGGTTGGGTGATCTATTTTTTTTTTCTTGCCAAAGACTGCAAGATTTTGTTTGTTTATACTTTGTGAAAACTATGCCTGACATATGTTTAATAGATAAACTGTTTCTCAACTATTTTTATGGCAAAAGAACAGAAGGTCATAAGAGAGGATCTATCTCATTTGATAAGATATCTTCCTTTATATTCATAATTTGTTTTTTACTCATCAGAAGTTGGATTTTGTTTTCCCCCCTGTATAGCAGGTGGAGTTCCTTTCTTTCAAAAACTTCCTACCCACTTTGAAGTCAAATTAATGTTGCGTCCCCTACCGATGTAATTCCGTTACCGGTGTAATTCCGTTACCATGTAATTCCGTTACCGATGTTTTCATAGAAATGGGTGAAGATATTAAAGAATTGGGTGTTTGGGATTTCAAGGACACATATTTTAGCATTGGATTTACAATTACAGAATAATTCATCAATATTAAAGTTCTTTAAAGAAACTTTCTTGGAATTTCGGTAACGGAATTACATACAAATTGGAGTAGATTTGGTCATTCTGTCCAGCAAATATTGGTTCCGGTTGGAACAAGTGCTTTACAAAATAAGAAGATTATCCATATACTAGTATAACTGCAAAGTATACAAAGGAATAAGTTCAGGGATCAATGATTTATTGATTTGGTATTGAATTTAGTCATTTTTTTAATTCTGAAGCCTAGAAAACCCAAAAAGTTCAAACACTGCTTTCAGAAAAACAAATTAAGTTATTCACAAACGGTCTTCTATTCACTAATATATAGGACGTTGTCCACCCAAAACATGCTTTGAAATTGTATTTCATAAACTTTTAAATTTTCCATTTTTGGCCTCTCTCATCCGGAATTGCCCAAGTGAATATAAAAATAATTATGCATAAATATATGAACTTATTTACATTGAATATAAAACAAAACAAAAGTCTTTGGCAACATTATTTTTTGGCTACATTTAAAACCTGGCGAGCTATAAAAAACAACATTATTATGAGTACGTAGCACCATCCACAGTACAAATTAAGCTGACAAAATAACTGATTTGGCACAAAGAAAACTTGGACATAATTCTACAAAACCTAGATAAATATCTATTTAGTGTTGAATGACTGATACATCTTATACAGATTAATTCTCTTAAAATAATTATTTTAACCAGTCGTTAGTCACCAGGTCCTCATTAAATGCTGGACACACTAAAACATGATTAAAGGAACAGCGTCTAGATGGCCTAATTTTCACAATTAGGCTCTCTATACGTATTTTTTCCTCAAGAAAAAGAATTTGGCAGTCATTTCCCATGAAATCAATACATTTTGGGGTAATTAGTAAATATTTAATTGTCCTGGGAACGCCCCATTTAAATCGCCAAAATGTGACGTCATCTTAAGAACGGACTAATGAACTAAATTCTGTAGATGACGCAAGCCAATGAATTGTCAATCACATGTCAATCAAGCTGCCGATTCTGGACCCTAAATGTGGGCGGGTGGGCGTAAACTGGCTGCTAAGTGAGATTTGGCATCAGAAAATTAGTCTAAAATCACTACTGTGTCTATTTTCATGGAGTTTTTTTCGGCAGACTTATTTAACAAGTCATCAACTATGGAATAAGTGCCAAAGTACGTTGTATTCTTTAGTTCCTTTAACTGATTTCACACTAAGAAAACTTACACGTAATATGTTTATACTGTCTACAAAACCTATATTCCTTTTTATATTCCTTTTCTGTTCTGTTCATAATTGTTAGTAATGAATGCCTGATTAATCTTATTTACATTTGGTCTCTAAAAATACTGACATTTAACAAGTCATTTCCAATCCTCATTGAATGCAGGTCACATAATGAAATTCATCCCCTTGATCCTGCAAGGAACACAAACTACGAAGCTGTAACTCTTGCTCGGGCAAGTATAGCTGCCATTCGCTATTGAAAGCTAATGGTTTCTACATCGAAATCGACACAATGTAATCCCATCATTTACATCCAAGTTAACTAAATCAACAGTATGCTTATAAGTTCCTATAGTTTTATGCACACAAACGGTTTCCATTGACCTTATGATTCGCATTCTGCATATCATCTTACCTATTAAAGACAATGCTCAAAATTAGCGCAGGCCCACTGGTTGGTAGAGAGCCACTAAAAGTTAGCTTCTGGCCACCAAATTTCATTGATCCTAAATTCCTCTGGCCCGAATGGGCAACCAAAGATAACATAATTTTTATCTTCTTTGTAAGGGGACACCAGATTCAGGTTTGGGGCCACTTGAATTTGAAAAATCTTCTCAACTTGCCAGCTGTTCTAGCATTGCTTAAAGGGACTTAGTAACATTGTCCAAATCCTCAAAATCCAATTGGAATTCTAGCGGTTCCCTCATACCTTGTTGGATTTATATAAACAATAAAAGTATGGGACAGGTTTTGTTTTGTCAAATTTCCCTTTCTTCAAAAAGATATTTACAATTGAAGTGTTCAGATGTACAATTATCCACTGGATCGTCAAAACCGTGTACAAAGTGAGTGCAATGAGTTAGTGAATATCACTTTGCATTTTTGTTCATTACTCGGCCATATAACCTCCATTTAACTTGAAATTTTCACACAATACCCAGTGGACATATCAGATAACAACAATATACATTGTATAAACCACTCATCATTTGCTATAGCCGGTCACATATCATCCTACAAAATCTCCTGTATCATACAACTTTCGCAACAACTTATTTTTAGGTAAACAATGTGAGAAAGTTTGTACTCTTTTCAAGGGTAAATGTGGTCATGCGCTACACTAAGAACTACATGTACCTGTCTATGGTACACATGTATAAGCACAAATTACAGAAGAAAAATCAACCAATTTTCCACTATGCATTGAAATGTGCCTATATAAAAACCCATGACTTTTAAGACAAAACAATTGTCAAAATCTATGCAACAATGCATACAATTTTGTTGTTTTTTTCTTCAAAATTCAAGGCAGAAAATATGTGGCAAACATTCCTTACCCCATTGACTATGTCTATATCCCTAGTATTATTTGATTAGCTCATATTTCTTTAAAATGAAGTAAAAGTAACAACATTGTGTAGAAAATCTCAAAATTTAACAGAAAGTTACCTTGTTTCCAAGGCCGTATTAGTCTCTCATAAATACATGATCGTTAATAATGTTTTGTATGATTAATGTTACCCCTTCCATATACATTATTTCATATACTCTATACTGACCCAGGTCGAAAAAACAGTTGAAAATTAGTTGCCAACTGGTACCCGTTGATACCAGTTGTTGGCCAACTGGTTTCAATATGGAAATTGGTACACTGGAATCAACTGGAATCAATTGGAATCTACTGGAACAACCAGTAAGAATCCAGTAAGAATCCAGTAAGAACCCAGTTAGGCTGACCAGTAAGAAACCCAGTTGAAACCATTAACAAACCAGTAGTGGGATTAACCAGTACATGAGGACCAGTTAAAGTAGTTGGTTTCAACTGGTATTTCTATTGGTTTTAACTGGTCTTCCGCATCTGTCCATTTATCTTTACTGGGAACCTGGAATTTTAACTGCTACCGTTTGAGGCCAGTTAAAACCAGTAAAAAACCAGTTGAATTTCCAACTGGTTTCAACTGTTTTTTCGACCTGGGGACAAGTGTAGCACATAAAAGCATCATCTTACATTGAGATAAACATTTATGATTTGTATAAACGCCAGAGTACTGTCATGATTTATATCCCTTATGGCTACAATAAGCCATTAGCTTTTACAATATTTGTAGTTTGTATCCATCGAAAGATACAAATACATACACATAATAAACCAGCAATATAATAGAACCTTTTCTCTAACACATTCAAATTAATGTGTGTTCCTTGTATGATGGCCTGGGGACAAGCAATTCCATTAAACTATTCATAACAAATATTCAACACTTAGTATCCATATTGCATATGTAGCTGTTGTTATATCAGGCAAACCTCAGACAAACTATCAGGCCCCATATTCACGAAACCCTGCTAGCTTAGTTCCTTGCCAAGTGTAATTTTGATGTGCAGTTTATTGAGCAACAAACAGTTTTCCTAGTCCCCAACTAGGGTCAACTGGGTAAGCATTAGGTACCCACTAAGTTAACCTTTGTTAGCAACTAAAATATCTTTCGTATAATCCTTAGCCACGTCATCCAAAATAGACTTAGCAAGTAACTAAGCTAGCAGGCTTTCATCAATATGGGCCCAGATTGCCAGGAAAAACCTCTACAGGGATCTACAAGTATATAGTAACATTGTCAAAATCCACATAACTTACTTAGAACTCGGGCGGTTCTCACATACTGTACCTTGTTGTATTTGTATTACCAAAAGAGCATGGAACAGGTTTTGGTGATCCAAATATTTCTTTTTTCGTTTTTAAAGATGTTTATGATGGAAGTGTGCGGATTTAAAAATCTCCCTGGGAGTATTTAAACTTTGTACAAAATGAGTGCAATGATTTAGTGAATATCACTTTGCATTTTCGCTCATTACTCGGTCATATGACATTCATTTACTATGGAATTTTCACACATCTCTCAGGGGACATATATCAGATCACAATAATACACATTTGATCAACCCTTTGTCAGTTTGTGTACATATCAAGTGACAAAGTTACTAGATTTCTTTAATAGCATAAGCATTAACATTAGTCAATGTCTCACAGGGGCCAATTATCTAGATAATTTGTAGCATTTCTGCTACCTGTCTGTCATATTTGTAGGTGAATTATCTAGATAGTGTGTGACACCAGCTATTGAATATGTTTGATTATCTGTACACTTGTTCCCTGCTACATTTGGCAATCCCCATGAAGCTAATACAGGACCCACCAGGTTAACCCGTTGTTTACAGGACCCGGGTGGGCTATGTACAAAGTCTATGGGGATTTCAGAATCTTGAATGGAACAGGTTAATAAGGGTTAATATATCCTCATTAAAAAAGAATATTGCCAATAAAAACCAAAGTAGGTGATGGAAACACAAAACAATTATAGTTATCATCACGAACAGCAGCCAAATCGCCTTCGTGGAACCTCCATGTTGGTGACAATCTTCCATTCGTCTTTCTCTCCATCGTACTCCTCGACCGAGTGCAAACTCTTATTGCCGTCATGACCTCCTATGGCATAGAGTCGATGGTTTACCACGGCCGCTCCCACTCCACTGCGGGGGTGTAGGAGGTGCTTGATAAATTTCCATTTATCTTGGGCTGGGTGGTACACTTCAACTGTAGACAGGCTGGTCAGAAAATAATAATCTGATTTCATTTATTTATATTCCACACTTTCAACAACAAAATCAAGAGAAAAATATATACATAATATTGAAAGTTATTGTATAAATATATTTCTTGTACAGATGATTAAAACAAAAATTATAAATAATTTAACAAATCGGTTCAGAAATGGCTGAAATATCAATAACTATATCCGATCGGAATAATTTTGGACCCCAGATTTATTTGATGATTTTTTTTTTTAAATATGCGCGTTATTAAATACATTATTATTATTATTATAATATAGGCTTTCTAGCTCAGTTGGTAAAGCACTGGTCTAGCAATTCAGAGGTCTAAGACTAAGGGTTGAATCCCAGGGAAACCTTATTTTCTTTGTTGGTTTTATACACATCTATATTTCTGGTCAATTTCTCTTTGTTTGAGGGAAAAAACAAAATGCACAAGAATAAATGGTCACTAAATCCTTATTCCATTAAATCTTGACATTTGTTTTAGTTGAAAATCGTAAAAAGGGACCAAGTAAATTTGCATAGGGTTCAATACAAAACAATTTTTTATATAAGTAAATGTTGATTTTCTTCCATGCTGAAGGATCTTACCTAGGATTAGGTCTGTCATCAGACCCTCCTATCACGTAGATCTTTTCATTCAGACACACAGCTGCCATCATGGACCGTGCCTTCAACATAGGGGCGAGAGACTTCCATTCCTTCAGCTATTGAACAAAAAGAGACAGAGAAAAATAACAAATCACTCTAATGAATATATTGAAACTGACAAACTGACAAATTGAATTAGAACTAGCAATGTTTCAAACCCCAAGATTATTCAGACACACGGCTGCCATCATGGATCGTGCGTGCCTTCACCATAGAGGCAAGAAACTTCCATTCCTACAGCTATTGCTAATGAGTAAAAAGAGACGAAAGAAGATTACAAATCACAGATTTGGATATATTGACATTGAAGATAAATTAATTTCTAATAAAGGTTCGAACCCCCAAGAAAAGGGAACTTTTCATTCAGACACACAGCTGCCATCATGGATCATGCAGTCATCATAGGGGCGGGAACCATCCATTCCTTAAACTAATGAACAAAACAAGATTAAAAATCACAGATTTTGATATATTGAAGAAAAACTAAATTACCAATGGATAGGCACAGAAAACTATGTTGATTTGATTTCATAACACAAATGATGAGGCCTTCCCATCATTTTACTAGCAATGCTACCAATGTTTCATTTCATGTGCTTGTGTTTACTTTTTAAGTCAAACATACAGAAGAAACTGACTAGAAATATTTTAGATGATTGAAAATGAGCAAAGAAAAAAAAGGCTTCGCTGGGAATCGAACCCGAGACATCAGGATTGCTAGACCGGTGCTCAGCCATTGAGCCACAAAGACTCTTGAATGGGGGACGTTCCCATGAAAGCCTTTTCATTGCTCGATTAGTCAGCAGCTATACGAGTGTGTAGATAGATAAGTCATTCTATTTCCGAACTTACCACTGGGTCGTATCTTTCCATCTTTTTGAGGTCAGACTCTCCATTATATCCACCAACCACATAGAGCAGCCCATCGTGTGATACGGCGGCTGCCATACTCCGCTGAGTTCTCATATCTTCATAGAGACGAGCACAAAAATTAAGAGACATAATATGAGTCCAACCTTCTATAGAGGCCACTAGGCCTGGAACAACCATTTACCATAAATATTTGAATATTACCACAATGGACAAGTCGATCCGTCTTGATTGGGTTAATATATCTTATTGTAATGGACCCCTTTGAAATTCAGTTTCTGCTGAAAGGACCATCAAATCCATTTGTGAAAATAAATATAATAAAAAATAAATAAATCTACATTCAATGTAATTAGGGAGACATTTGACAAATCAAAACCCATCTTCGCTGAAGAAGGCTGTAGATGACAGCCGAAAATTTTGGAGGTAAATATTTGTATTGTGATCAAAAGTTTACATTAGATATATACAAAACCCATTTCACTCTTCTGTTACCATAACCTTAAAAGAAGACTTTATTGACAAATTTAAAACAAATATGTTGTTCTATATACCCTCAAAGGATAATCTCCACAAAAATTTCAAATGTATAACCTCCAATAAAGTCTGCATTTGTTTTTCAAAAGTACCTGTTTTTGTGTTTACATTATGCTAATGAACTCATCTGCTTGGATGTCGAAACGTCATTGAAGCCAAACTATGATTGTGTGCTCGTTTTACGTACGGGAATGACCTTTGTACTATGTTGTATCAAAGTATACCACATTTCGGGTAATTTTATTTTTGATATTGCGGATATTAATTGTAATGTTCTTGTCTATTTGTGTAGCGAGCAAATAGGAAGAAAATAATGAATGAATATATTTACATTTCATGTATGGTTTTACTTAGTAGATTGGCCTACGGTGAACGTATAGTATGGCATCAGTGACGTATTGGATTTTGAGGATCGTTCCATTACTTGTTGATTATTTATTTCTTTTAAAATCAAATATGGGGAAAGTTAAAGGTTTCAAATAATTTATTTGTATGGAATATGGTTTTCTCAAATCATGATTTGAATTATCAAAGTAGTGCATTTCGCCAATAAAGTCTTCTTTTAACAACAATGTTCAAGATAAATGTGAAAGCTACATGTGATTTTGATTGACCTTCACGACATTAATGAATGGATCATTTTGATAAAATAACACATCTTTTTATCAGAATGTTACCTTTGATGAGTTTCCATTCATTCAAGTTTGGGTCGTACTGTTCCACCGACCTGACGCTCCTCGTCCCATCATATCCCCCACAGGCGTATAGCTGACCTCCCATGGTTGCCACGGCAACGCTACTCCTACCAACCTTCATCTCGGCAACCTATATATACCAAATGTTAATAATAATTTTTTTCAAACGACAATACGATTAACTACCAAAATAGGCTTTAATGGTAAGGTACACGTTTTATGAGGTTGACATGGCGCCTATTATTCTATTTGTTCTATTGAAAGCACATTATAGGAAATCACATTGGGGCTTTTTATCAAATTATCATCATTATGGTCAGAGAGTTTGAAGCCAATAATATGTTTTTCTTATAGTTGTTGGTGCACATATAATTTAACCCATTGTTTTTGTATGTCTCATCAAATTCCTTCATCTAAATAAAAATCAAAAGAAATGTTTACCCTTATGACAAAGTGAAAGTGAGAATTTACCAAAGAGCAAAGAATGTAAAGTCATGTACACTCTGCCTTCTAACCAGGATCTCAGCTACTAAGAAACAAGTTTACCCCATTACTTGACTGTCATCCCTTGTAGCCTCAACCACAATGAGACAAGTGTATAGTGCTGTAACTGACCTTGATGATCGGATCGTTTGATCGGATCGGCAAAATTTTATCGATCTTCGAAATCGGATCGATGATCGGGATTAATTTGGCGTAACCTTTCAGAAACACATGGGACTAAGCTCAAAATCGGCGCGAATAATTTTGTAAAAGCCAAAAAGGAGAGGTAATCAGTTTTAAATGAAAGCATACCCATACAAGATTACATGTACCTTGGGCTTATTCATATGGATATATGTTGCTTTGGTATTCATTTATATTCCCAAAATATGTTTTTTGGGATCATTTTCCAAAGAAAAAGATTTTTTTTTTTTTTTTTTTTTTTTTTGCCGATCCGATCTTCCGATTTTTTCTGCATGATCGGAAATCGGCAAAAACGGTCCGATCATGTATGATCGGATCATGATCGGCATGCCGATCCGATGATCGGTTACAGCATTACAAGTGTATACACATAGCACCCCGATATTAGACATTGCCTTTCAAACTTTGAAAGGTTAAAGGAAAGCACTTTGACCTCTCACCTTACGCCAGCAGTCAGTCTTCGGGTCATAACACTCCACGTCCCTCAGAGGCGAGATGTTCAGAAGCGGGGAGGCTTTCCCACCCCCCACAGCATAAATGAAACCTTCCATGGAAGCAACGCCCACCCTATGCCTGGACTGGTGCATGGGGGGCAGGGGCGACCACTGGTTGGTGGCCGGCTGGTAGCGTTCGGCACTGGAGAGGATGTTGCTGCCTAGTCGAGCGACCGTAGCGGTAACTTCTCCTCCTTGAAATCAATTAAGGAAAGACTTGTAATGAAGATATTATACTTTGTTTCCTTTTACTAATGAGGCAGGGGGCATCAGAGATTAGGTTGGTACTTGGTAGTTTAATCCTCCTTAACCCGTTCCCTACGAGATTCTGAAATCCCCATACACTTTGTACATAGCCCACTCGGTTCCCATAGGCAAGGGGTTAATACTCCACAGGAGTTTTAACTGGAGATGGGTCTGAGAGAGTGCTTAGCCCCTATTAAGGACAGGGTTCCTTAGCAAGCGCATTCTGGACTGTATGAAGTTAGGGCTGGTTTACTGTAGATTGAAGTACATTGTAGTGTATTTCATTCAGTAGTGGTATAAATTAATTTGTAATGGCCAGGAAGTTCGTGTGTTGCTATTGGTACTGCAGAGAATGGCCCCTTCTATTTCTGGCTATTTTCGGTTTTATGAAGGTATTCTATATGCCTTGGGCCATTGGCTTCAAGAAAGAGCTCTCTCAACCTATCACAGAAAACAATTGTTCATAATCAAAATACAATGCACGCTTGACTGTCATGAACACAAGAAATAAAAATCAAATGTCCAAAATATAAATAAGCAAACAACCACACGACATGTCGAATTAGAAAAAGGGCATACAATGTCAACAATTTGTGCTAACCTTGGCTGAATTTAACCCATTCAGAAATGCTCTCAAAAATACTTGGGCATTGGTATATATATGGATATGTATGTAAATAGCATAATCATCAAGTCCTGTTCTGGTTAATTGAAAGTATACTCCAGTTTTTTCACTAATAGTGCTGTTGATGAGTCGCGGGTACCCGGGTCCCGCCGAAAAATGTTGAGTCCCGGGCGCAAAAATCAATACTCGATTTCCCGAAAAAAACAGCAAGTCCCCTCGTTGAACGCAAGAGTTATCATGTTCATTCAAGTGACATAAATGTAAGGCTGAGTCATGTCGGTAATTGTCGGAACCGGGTCCCGATAAACTTTTACCGGTCGGGAACCGGTATCCCGATAAATTTTTACCGTCGAAACTCGGACTGGTAAAATCACGCAATCGTGCACGCATCGGCAAAATGCACTGTTTGGGGCTTATATTGCTCTTTTTATATGCAAATAACATAATAAATACTGAGGCTTTAATGGATTTACATATCAATCTTTACGGGAAAATAGTTACAGTATCCAGAATTAACTCAGTTTCGCATGAAAAGTTTGTTTTTTTTCGAAGTAAATTCATCGTTTGTTCACCATTGCCCATCGCAACACGGTTCACAGAAACTTAGCCCGCTAGTCTGGGGGAAACATCACATGTACGATCGCTTGTGACTGTGAGCCACTGCATGCCCTTCAAAAGTGGCTATAAATTAGCCTTTTCGCAATCAACACCATTTTGATATTCTAATTACATGATTTCGAATGGCGTTTGACAGCCGAACAGAAAAAAAAAGAGCCCCGAAACAATGAAAACAACTACTCAAAACATCGATAAAAATCGACTACATCGCTCCAATTCGCTCGTATACCCTGTGTGCAAGTTACGGGGTCTCTTTTCTTGCGCAAGATCCATCCCCCGGGGACTTCCCCAATTCCTGGCGGATGGATCTTGCCGATAGAGGGCGGACTGGAACATAGTTCCACCGGGCCAGCGTATGAATCTTGCGGAAGAAAAAGAGACCCGTAACTTGCACACAGGGTATACGAGCGAATGGGAGCGATGTAGTCGTTTTTTATCGATGTTTTGAGTAGTTGTTTTCATTGTTTTGGGGCTCATTTTTGTTTCTGTTCGGCTGTCAAACGCCATGAAATCATGTAAGTAGAATATCAAAACATTTTTAAATGGTGCAAATGACCAAAAAACGTATTTTGAGCCACTTTTTGAATGCACTGGCTCATCACCTGGATCATACAAAGATCCATCAGACAACTCCCCTGGAGTATCGGACTAACATTGTGTGCACATCCGCCGACAATATCGTTCAAATGACTAGCAATTTTGCGCTTCCTGTTCAATTTCTGACTGTCAAACGAAGTAATGAACCAAGAATTTCTCGAAAATAACCACTCTTTAAAGTAAATGATATCAATTGCCCCGTTTTTATTTGAATTCCGCTACATTATTGTGATAATCTTAATTTCTTTTTTAACATTTTATTTTTTTTTCGGGGCACTGTTTCCCGATATACCGAACCGGGTCCCGATTGAAACGGTCGGTAACCGGTGTGATCGGTTTTTTTGTCACTTGAATGAACATGTTTTCCCAGCTGGCGTGACATGCCAATCGTGTAATCAACCCGGGACTCACCCGAAAAATTATCGCGAGTCCCGGGTAGTAAATACTCCCAAAATCAACAACACTACTCACCAATAACATAGATGAACTGTGCCGGGCTGCATGAGTGGCGCGGCACGGTGCGCGTGCTCTCGACCCGGTGAGGGCCCGGAGAGAACTTGCTGCTGTGGTAACGCCTCGCCTCGTCCACAAACTTCTTAAACCCATTGTCTACTTTGAGTGTCTTCTCCTCCATCACATGCTCGTTGAGGAACTGCCGTGAGAGAAGGGGTAGGCGGACGTGCTCGAAGACATCGCTGATGAACTTCCAGCGGTTTTTGAGGTCGTAGCGAAGCCAGTGAAGAGTTGAATAATAGACTTCTTCCTCCTTGGTGATGTTCAAGTCATCCTTGTTGATTATACTTACAAGATCTTCATGAAACAAAGGATAAAATAGGAAGACATAGATATGATTGGTGAATAGAATTTAGAAAGCCAGGAATTACATGAAAATGAATCAAATAAAAGAAAGAAAGTAAGATGACAATGACTTTGTATGAATCAAATGGTCCAAATTAATCCATAATTAAATTGTGCTTAGGAAAGTAGTTATGTTCTTCTTTTTTTTCATGCAGGTATCCAAAATTACTTGAGTTGAAGGGCCATATTTTCCAACCTGGTCCATTTATAAGAATAAATTTATCTTAAAAGAGATCATGATATTACAATAAGAAGCTTTGTTGAATGTTCTGGATTAGAAATAATCCCTTTCCATCAAAGGTTTCATCATTTGATCATGTATTCACCTTTCACATCGAGCTGTAAGAACTCATCATGAGCCACTATCTTTGTAAAGTTCTTTAGAATGTATGCTGTGGCCGCTTCCTGCAGATCAAAACATGAATACACTTCAGCAAAATTCTTGATACCGAGGCAGTTTGTCGGGTCGAGTTGCTTCTTTAGAAAGTCGCTGCACAAGGTACGAACAGCTTCCATCTGGAATAAACTGGCAACGCTCAACAAATTCTGGACATTATCCTCAGTGATGTCGATCACGGCATTGTAAGCAAAGTTCACGATTGCCTCAACCGCATCGCTGTTGAGATCTTGTAACGTGACCGTGTCCTCCTTTGACTCCCGAAGCTCGCTGGTGAACATCGCGTGGAAGTACGGGCTGCAGGCGGAGAGCACTAGACGATGCGCTGGAATGAGTTTGCCGTTGACTGCTAGGACAACATCGCAGAGTTGTCTACTGTCGTATATTTCCTGCATGAGTTGTAGCATGCTCAAGGCATGTTGTTGTAGTAAGAGCAGCATTTGCTTGTCTTTGGGGTTAATGACCGACTGGTCTTGGATTCTAGCACGCTTTGGGGTCTGCCATGGACCGGTGCCCAGGGTCAGGGAGATACGTGGTGTTTCGCCTTTCGTCTCCATAGTGATCTCCACAGAGCGTTGTCAGAACTTATGTAAGCTCTTCTCCAGATTCCAGTTTCTGAAACAGAGTGAAAACAAAATTCTGAAAATGAGTTCTCAGGTCAAAATCACATGCTTATAATATATACTAGATTTTAGGTTTTGTCTTGTCTACGCTAGATCGACATTTCTATCGTTTTTCATGGCATCTCTTACATTTACTGCAGTAAATGTAAAAGAGGCCATGAAAACGATAGATTTGTTGATCTACACTAGATAGCGAATTGATAAAACATGCCATAGAGTCTTTGATATTACCAGTATTTTGAACTTTGTAAAAAAAATCACTAGAACTAGAACTTAGAAGGCTATTCATTTTAAAATGTGGAAACTGTTTGAAATAACCCATGCAAGTCAAGGCCCAAAAGGCAAAGCCAAGGCCCAAGGCAAGGGGCTACAAAATGTTCAATCAAAACATCAATGATCTGATGATGATAGTGCTGTTACTAGGTTAGCCTGTTACTTTGAGTTTTGAAAACTGGTATCATTTTATAAATGACTGATAATATAGTTTACCCAGCTGACTCAGTGGACCATTTTATTATTTACCAAGCATTGTCAAGGGCAAGGCCAAGCCAAGGCCAAGTGATGTGAGTTTACCCAAGACGCCCAAGGCAAGGCCAAGCCCAAGGCAAGGGCAAGCTAAACTCTAAAGTCTTGAGAAAATAAACAACCTGTCCAGAAGTGACATGAATTAACATAATTATTCTCTTATTACTTATTAGTTACTAATTAAAGTGACAGTAAGCAATAAACAGTAAAACAGCGTTTGGTGTCCCTGGCTTCAGATTGATTTAAATAATTCGTCATCTCCATCGAGACATAGACACCAGCCTCTGCTCCTTCGGCTCACGGCGGTTTTCTTGTCTTCATGGCAGCCGAAAGTTCGGGGTAGTTCGTCTGATGATAGAAGGGTCGGGGCAGCTGCAGATGCGACAGTTTATGAATATGAACTACAAATACAATACAACCATTTTCGCACTGATCACACTTCTATAATTCACCTTCAAATTCTATAGATGTATGTCACGAAAGTATCAACAAAGTAAGAAAGTACAAACAATATTTACCTCAATAATCCGTCGTCTTCGCGTTCAAAACAACGCGCGTACTGCTGATGAAAGCACCTGTGCATGCATGGGGGCGGGGGGGGGGGGGGGGGGGGGGGCAGTGCCAGTGTTGGAGTCATACTTATATTGGGGGGGGGCGGGGTTAGTGGATGGGGGTAAATTGTCCAGGTAAATTGTATAACACGAGTGTTTGGTTTAGAGGTACTCGGGACACGGCTTCAGTGTTGGTTTGACTATAATTATAGCTATACCCATAACAAGCTTAGGCATTTTCCCAAATAAATTTCCCATAATCTTATAAGGAATTAGTTCCATAATGGAAATTCATCATCGATTATCAATATCAATATAATTCTCCCATAGACATTTTCCAATATAAATTTCCCATACAAAAACCCTGCTGGATAGTACTAGTACTATATGCAAAAATTCAATCCAGTAGAAATCCGTACAGATGCACGTTGCTGAAATCCCAATGGATATCGATCGCCATAGATCTCATCATCATCGATCACCGCGGCATCCTCATCTATTCCGGACACCATCTTCATGATCACCATCATGCACTAATTTTATGTAGCCTACGTATGCACTGTGACGGTCATCATCATGCATGATTACCCCCGGCAAGAAAGTCATTTTTAACGGATGTTGAGTGAGAGCTAGACCAGTGACTGAGAGTGTATCGAGAACACAGTCATGCGAAAAAATGATAGTGATACATGTAGCCTACCCCCATTTCTAATAAAATAACACTGCAAAAAAACAACTTGTGACAATCGTGATACACAAGTAGCACGGCCAATGAGTGAAGTGACTTATATTGTTGTTCGGCTCCCATTCCCGTGTCCCATGTTTATAATTTAAAGCATGCTCCATTCAATCCATCGCATGCATCTTATTTTTATGAATAAGATATATTTATGAATAAGATTAAATTGTAAAATGGTTAATATTCTCTCCCTAAAAAAATCCATGACTGTTATGGGCTTAATGTGTGGTGGGATATTGTTGTTGTTGTTTAATGGCAATCAGTCTGGAAAGACTGTTGACGTTGTTGCTTTTTTTGTTAAGTGCGAAAGGGGATGTTTATGAAGCATTTTTACAAAAAGTATAAACGCATAGGCGTACCCAGGGGGTGTTCAACCCCCCCCCCCCCCCCCTTGACCAAAAAATTAATGTTTTGGGGGTTTGAAACCCTCCCCCCTCCCTTTACCACTTGTAGCTGGTCTCGACCATCATTACCAATGGTCTCGGCCTCAACAAATTTGAAGGATCCTGGTCTTGGCCTCGAAAATTGTGAAGAATCCTGGTCTCGGCCTCGAAAATTTTGACAGTTCCCGGTCTCGGCTTCTAAAATTTTCTACGGACACCATCCCCCCCCCCCCCTCCCCCCCCCCCCCCCCCAGCTTACACGATGCTCAAACAATGGTCTTGGTCTTGTCTCGATAATTTTTGACTGGTCCTGGTCTTGGTCTCGAAAATTTTGAAGGTTCTCGGTCTCGGCTTGAACAAATTCTACGGACCCCCCCCCCCCCCCCCCCCAGCCCCCCGCTTACACAACTCTTAACCAATGTTCTCGGTCTCAGAAAAATTTGGCCAACGATATAACCCGCCCCCCCCCCCGCCCCCCCCCCCCCCCCCTTGAAACAATCCTGGGTACGCCGCTGTATAAACGTTATATGCATTTATTTTGTTTTTATCCGGGAAGAGGGGTATTATATGCATGGGGGCAACATTTTACCCCAAAGGGGTGTGGAAAGTATACCCCATTTTAAGCTACTGACACAATCTCCTAAACAGCAGCTGTTCCACTTACTCACCATGCATGCACAGTCATCGAGATTCACGCCGACATGTTTTTGTTGTTGTTTTCTTAGTTTCTTTCACGGTTAACACCCTTACCGTATTTTCAACGTGGAAATGGGGGTTAGGGTTCACTTGAACTATTTGCCCTCTGATGCAGCTGATCGGGTGACTTGATGTAGACCGTGAAAGTGAACGTACATGTAGACCCAGACCATCATGCACAAACTATATTATCAGTGCCGATAGACCCCCGATAGACCTAGATACAGTTGACTAGGATATGCATTTGTCGTACCTTGTGAAATCCATAGAATATAGGAGATATAAGAATAATGCTTTTGTTTTTGTTTTCGTGTAACCACGTTGGAAGTATAGGGTATTTCAATATTTGAACATCAGCATCTTACATAGGGTATACCGTATAGTTGCGTATAGTGACAGTCACCAAAGTCATCATATTTTTATCAGAATTATCATAATCGCAATCACCATTATCATTGTGATCATCATAATTCGTTATCATCATCGTCAGCTTGATCACGATCGCCGTCCAGCATGCCTCGCGTGTATTTCACTGTCGTGATATCGGCACCGCCTGGGTGTCTCTCGCCCTCCTTCTCTTCTTCATCTACCAAGAGAATCGTGATCTCCTCCGCAACGCTGGACATCGTAGCGGGCTCTCCGATATGTTGCGTAGCAACGGTCTCCATGGTAACTCTCGCGGAAATTTTGAAAATCATCCAAAACCGCATCCACGGGCACTTCGATGGAGATGGTAGCTTAGATGGTGGTTTGAACCTCGAACGTATTGATAGGCGAGCCGAGGAGGATATTATAGTTGTAGGGAGAGATGGAGGAGGAGAAGGAGGAGGGGGAGGATTGGGAGATGGAGGAGAAGGAGAGATGGGAAGAGAAAGGATCGGAACAGATGGAGATGGACATAATGGGATATCGGAAGATGGTTCGGAGGTGGTGGCGGAGATGGTGCAGAAAAAGGAGGAAAAGAGGGAGATGGTGCGGAGTTATGGAAGAGGAGGAAAAGGAGGTGTTGGTGTAGGAGGAGACATACATACACAAGATGATGATGACACTCGTGACCAGAGGGGCGAATATATTGGTGATGGTCGTGGCGGAGGTGGTGGCGATTCACTTGACCCCATCCTCGGCCGACTGGATGCCAACATCCCTCGCTACGGACCAGGGGAGGGTGGTCAAGCCGTGATGCTGTCTGGAGATGCTCTTGAGAAGGCTAAACGCACCCATCATCTGCATAACTTTAATTTGGTGGTCAGCGATAAGATCTCAGTTGAAAGGAGTCTGCCTGATTCGCGTGACATAAGGTATTATGTTTTATTCTTGGTTATGTTTTCATAATTATATACTTTTAAACAAATCATCCGTCTTATAGAGTAAATTGGCATGAATTTGTAATTAATTAATGCCGATTAACATACCGGTATTGTATAATGAATATTGTAATTATTTGTGTACATGTATGGTTGTATTTAATAATGAATTTCTTCTCTTCTCTGTTTGTTTATTTGTTTGTTTGTTTGTTTGTTTGTTTGTTTGTTTATGTATTTGTTGTATTTTCAAACAAATTTACACACGAATCTATAACGAAAAGAAGATGTAAAACTGATAAGATATATATTACCAACGATAATAATTTAAATAAATTAATAAATCCTCTTAATCAGAATAATAAGGATTTTCTGATGGGATAATGTTCCTATAATGAAGTATTTCGTCTAGTTAAAATAAACCATGGTAATGATTATATTGCGTTTACTATTCAAACGAACAGATGTCAGGATATAACCTACAAGTTTTCCAAGTTTCCATCCGCGTCCGTCATCATCGCCTTCCACAACGAAGCGTGGTCGACCCTCATGAGGACGGTCCACAGCGTGGTCAACCGAACACCTCCCCAACATCCTCAGCGAAGTCTTACTCGTTGATGACGGCAGTACCGATGGTAAGAAGAATATCCCTGTCCCTGTTTTATTAAAGGTTTGGTTTGTAATTGTTATAAGGAGGGGGGTGTTTGCAAAGGGCTCGGGAAAGGTGTGGTGGTTCCAATCCCAGCCTCTTCACCCCCCCTCCTTTGTGCATAGCCGTTCTAGAGGCTCGGGGGGGGGGGGGGGGGGGGGGGGGGGGTGCATAGTAGTTCCAACCACAGCCTCTTCACCCCCCCCCCCCCCCCTCCCCCTATACCCCATTGTGTGGTGTTGACTGATTGATGGTACACAACTTACTTGATGGCATGATATTTGATCACAATTGTACCTTTTTGTTGTTATGCTTTAATTGTTGATTTACCTTGTTATGTTCGAACGGAATGGTGAAATAAAGTTTAAATTTCAATTTCAATATGGATTTATTCATGTTATTGTGTTATCATATTATCAGGAATTGTTGCACCTGTGCCCCCGTGGCTCTGTGCCCCCATATGCCCCCCCCCCCCCCCTTCCCATAGCTACGCCTCTGACATTGTATACCTATATCAGTTCTATTTGAACTTGATCTTTGGAAGAATATGATCTGTCCTATGATGATAAAAGTTTTACCATCTGTTCAGATTTAAACAGATGGTGGCGTGTCTGCTACCAGTGTTATTCATAATGTGTCATGGTCGTAAGTCCCCCACTTGATTGCGATTAGTAAGCGTACGTTGATCCCAGAAGTTAAAGAGTTCAAGTTCATCAATGTACCGCTCACCCCTATTCTTGTTAGACGCAAATTTGAGCCCCCCCCCCCCCCCATCCATCATCGCTGTGCGGCGTGTTATCCAATCGTGGACGGTGGACATGTGACAACAGCCCACCCCCCCCCCCCCCCCACTCTTCAAATCAAATGAGCAGGTATGCATTTCACATTGATTTAACTTATAAAAATGGACATCGGCGTAGCGCGGGGAGTGGGGGGGGGGGGGGGGGAGAGCGGATATGGGTGTCCCCCAATTATTTAACGACAACAGTTTACAAATCACCAGGGAAACTACTTTACAAATATAAATACATAATTACATATACAATACATAGAGTGTGCTTCCAATCGGTTTAATTTGAGGATTCTTAACGAAAATACTAAATTGCTAAATGATCATGGTATCATAAGAAAATTAATGACGATGATAATAGTTACCTGTTTGTAGAATTGTAGATAATAAAGTGATAACTATTAATATTTTGTTGCATTATTGGAATTCCCCCTTCTTTCACCTACAGTATATGCGATTTCACCCCCTTAATTTTTTCTAAAATATTGAAGAGGAACTTCTGAAAAAGTTACAGCACATTCCCGCCCTGGTGCGACCCAAAGTCAGACCTAGTCCACTTGGAGCAGAGAGCAGGGGTGGTCAGGGCAAGGGTGAGAGGGGCGAAAGAAGCTAGAGGAAAAAGTGCTCGTGTTCCTTGGATTCGCACTGCGAAGTAAATGTTCATTGGTAAGTAAGTTTACTGCGATTATAAATCAGAGAAGAAGGGAGAGCAGTGGAGAATGGCGAGGGGGTTAGAAAAGAGGATAATGAGGGAGTGAATTAACGAGAGCGAACCCCCACTGTTTGCAGCCCCCCTCCCCCCACTCTTCAAAAGAAGAAGACAAAATGTCAATTACTGTACTAAATTACCCTGTTTCATGCCTATAAACAGGCTGACATTTTTGCATCGTGATTTAGTATACGTTTTTTTGTTATTGTCGAATGTTTTTGGCCACTTATTGTGTTTCTATATTAATATGCATCATGGATTTCTAGCCCCTCACATCTTCTCTTATTTCAATGTACATGTATTATGTTAAATTCCCAAATTATGCATGCAGGCCTTGAGCCCCTACTGGAAATCGTCCAGCAAAGTCCGACTACGGTCGTCTCTCCGATTATCGACATCATTGACCAGGAGACATTCGCCTACCGATGCCGGGGCCCTTGGTCGCACAACATTTTCGTGGAGCCTGGCAACGCGCTGGTGCCGGTGTCGAAGGCGGAGGTTGCAGAGAGGAGGAAACCCCCTAGAACCCGTCAGGTATTAAGCGGGATCGATACACAGTCTGAATTGTTTATTATTAATGTTTCATATTATTATTACTTTCTTTTGTTTCTACAAACCTATATAGGATGACTAGCGAATAATTTTTAGAATAGCTTACTGTTTTTGTTTTTATAAAATATTTAAAAAAACAGTTTGTATTCCGTAACTTTAATTTAATTTATAAGTTTATAAATATTATTTTAATATAACTATCTGTTATTTCTATTCAAGGGATAGTACATTTTTGTTCAAACAGAATTTAGTATCAATTAATAAAAATTGCCCCTTTTCTACAATCGTAATTTGGTGTTCGTTAAATGAACTCAATATCGATCGCCGTTGACGAAATTAAAAACAAAGTAATAATGAATACTGAAGAAAATGGAATTTACTTTCAGTATATATACGACCCTTTCGTTTCCTGTGTAGATCTCCATTAACAAGTGGCGGTATATTCGCCGTCGAGAAGAAGTTATTCACGTTGGTCGGTGGGCTGGATGAAGGCCTGATCGACATCGGGGAAGAAAACATCGACTTCTCATTCAAGGTGATGATTAGCATCGGGAAGTAGAATGTAGGATGCGTTAGATCAAAAGAAGAGGAACATAATATAGAAGAAGGGGTGCGTGAGATACAAGAAGGGGTGCGTGAGATACAAGAAGGGGTGCGTGAGATACAAGAAGGGGTGCGTTAGATACAAGAAGGGGTGCGTTAGATACAAGAAGGGGTGCGTTAGATACAAGAAGGGGTGCGTGAAATATAAGAAGAGATGCGTGTGATATATAAGAAGGGTGTGCATGTGAGGTACAAGAAGGGATGCGTGAGATATATACAGGGTGGCCCAAAAAAACAGAAAGGGGCACTTCCCAAAATATAGTAACAACTTGATTATGTCCATCGGATAGAGTGTCCTTTCCAATGAAAAACGATACCAAGAACAGTAATTTTGGACGAGTAGTTTTTGTTGTAGGACGTCTTGAGTGAGACCATGTCATGAGTTCCCATTTTTGTCATTTTGTACCAAGTCACTGCCTGATAAATCGCACTTGCTGCCCGTCATAGCATCGAGCACCTATGCCCATTCTCTTGACACACAGCTGAATGGAACACTAACAATGGCGCGCGTTTTGCTCGTTATGAGGAGCAGTAAATGCGATTTATCAAGCAATGACTTGGTAAAAATTGACAAAAAAGGGAACCTGACATGGTGTCACTCACAGCGCCCTAAAACAAAAACTACACGACCAAAAGGACTGTTCTTGGTATCGTTTTTCATTGGAAAGGACATCCTATCCGATAATCATAATCACTTTGTTACTTTATTTTGGGAAGTGCCCCGTTCCGGTTTTTGGGCCACCCTGTATAAGAAGCGGTGCGTGAGATATCAGAAGGGGTGCGTGATATACAAGAATGGGTGCGTGAGATACAAGAAGAGATGCATGAGATATACGAAGGGATGCAAGATATGCACGAAGGGGGTGCTTGAAATAAAAAGAAGGGGTGCGTGAGATATGAGGAGGGATGCGTGAGATACAAGAAGGGATGCGTGAGATATAAGAAGGGATGCGTGAGATACAAGAAGGGATGCGTGAGATACAAGAAGGGGTGTGTGATATATATAAGAAGGGATGCGTGAGATACAAGAAGGGGTGCATGAAATATAATGAAGGGTGCGTGAGATATAAGGAGGGGTGCGTGCATACAAGAATGGGTGCATGAGATATAAGGAGGGGTGCGTGAGATACAAGAAGGGTGTGTGAAATACAATAAGGGGTGTGTGAGATACAAGAAGGGGCGTGTAAAATACAGGAAAGGGTAAGTGAGATATGAGAAGGGGTGCGTGAGATATAAGAAGGGGTGCGTGAGATATACGAAGGGGTGCGTGAGATATAAGAAGGGGTGCGTGAGATATAAGAAGGGTTGTGTGAGATATAAGAAGGGATGTGTGTGATACAAGAAGGGGTGCGTGAGATATAAAGAGGGGTGCGTGAGGTACGTCCAGTGTTGCATGATATACAAAAACATAAGACGAAGTTAAAGGGATAGTTGAGTTCTGGTAAGGAGAGTACAGTTTTAGTGAAACTGAATTTTAGTAACCAAAACCTGCATCATTACATTACAAACTAATAGTTATAACTAGAAAGGAACACAAAATTACAAATGACGTAGTAAAGATCATGTTATCATTCAAAAAGAGCCGTTAAAACGTAAGAGGGCGCTCTCTAAACACTCATCGGTTTCAACAATTTTGAATAAAATATTGTGCATGTGATGCTTTGTTGAAATAGTGATTAGATAGAGAAATAACCAACAACTATTTAAATACCTATTTTGTAACTTTTTGAAAAGAGGAAGCATTTAAAAAAAAATTTTAACGGCTGGTTCAAAATTCTCTAATAAACCCGGGGCCCCGGGTTTATTACAAATTGTTATATTTATGGATATTTCAGCCGTTTCTGAACCGATTTTGATCAAACAAAGATGATTTTTTTGTTTAAATATTATGCTCTTTCAAATTTTACACTCAGTTTTTCATTACCTCACAAACCAATTAAGTAGTCTAGCGCCCTCTCTACCAAAACTCAACTTTCCCTTTAAGTTTGTTTTATAATACTGTATGTGTAGATGTGAGAATTTATGTTGTTTAATTGCTCTGTCTTTATCCTTAATACTTTTACAGTCCTGGATGTGCGGGGGAGAGGTCTATGTGGTGCCATGCAGTAGGGTGGGGCGTGTAACTCAAACATCCCCGCCCAACTCAACCAAAGAGTTGATCGAATCCAGTCATCATCGGAATCTAGCTCGGATTGCAGAGACCTGGATGAACGGTTCCAAGGAAGAGTTCTACAGGGAAGTCCCGCAGGCTAAGGTCCGATTTATTCCAAGGATAAGTTGTAACATCTACAGTACATATCTATTAACGTTTCGACTTAAAAATAAAAATAAAATCATGCAACTTGAAAAAATATATGCAAATGTATGACTTATACGCACGCATGCTTATATAGTAGAATAAGTAAGGCAGTGATTGAAAACTAAGCCAAGATGCTAAAAATAAACGAAAATGAGCACAACATTATATCAATTTCATTCAAATGAGATGAATCCACTTCCTGTTATTTAAGAAATACTGATGTTTTCTCTCTGTTATTCTGATAATCCAGGACAGATACATTGGCGACATCGCTAAGACGAGAGAAATACAAGCTCGCCTGAAATGTCATACTTTCGACTGGTATCTCAGTCACGTGGTTCCGTTGCTATTGGCAACTACAAGCGGCGCAAGGACAGCATGTGGAGAGGTATATATACGAATTAAGAAAATATATAATGTATACTATAGAGTTTGCAACAACCCCCCTCCCCATAATTAAAGTGCCCCCGATCTACCGGACATCATATTTTAGGTTCTTCACATAGAGCTGTATTATAAGAAAGCTATATACAGCTCTATGGTTCTTCATCACTATCAAAATGATATACCGTACTGTGGTGTTTAGTATATTATATTTTTATGAACATAATCGTTTCAAGATCGTTGAATCGACATTGATAGTTGATTCAAGTGCCATTTACATGCACCACAGGCTATATACTTCTAGGTTAATTTTCGTGTATTTTCTTCAAGTCAGAATGTAACCATGGTTATAACTTATTTGTAAACAACAGATTCGGAATGAAAACCACAATCATCTTTGCATAACGGCGCCAAAAGGAGGAGAAGGCAAACGAGTTACGGTGGAAAAGTGTGACGATGCTGACGACCGACAGGTATGTCCAATGTGAACATTTTAAAGATATTGTGAAGATAAATATGTTTGTTTGTTTGCTTCATGTAAATCTTCAAACGCAATTAAGATAATAAAGTGTGTTATATATATATATACACATTGCCAACTATACTAGACCATTGACGATCATTAAAGGGAGCTAGTAACTTTGCAAAAAGTGATGAGTGGCTGATACAATATGTATTATTGTTATCTGATATGTCCACTAGGTGTTGTGTGAAAATTCCAAGTTAAATGGACTTTATATGGCCGAGTAATGAGCAAAATTGCAAAGTGAGATTCACCAACTCATTGCACTCACTTTGTACACGGTTCTGACGATCCGTTGGATAATTTGACATCTGAAAACTTCAATCGTAAATATCTTTTAAACGAAAGGGAAATTTGAAAAACCGAAACCTGTCCCATGCCTTTGGTGTTGATAAGAATACAACAATTGAGGGAACCGCTAGAATTTCAATTGGATTTTGAGGATTTGGACAATGTTACTAATTATGTCCCTTTAAAGGCTCTCAAAATGTATTTTTTCTTCGTATTTTCAAAGTGTGCCAATCTTCTTTTTATTTTCTGCAACTTTTTTCTTGATGGATGTCATAATTGAATATCAAAGAGAATCTGCATGTCGAGATGGATGCAAAACAAATGAATTTGATCACTGAATATTTGGGCAAAATCGGATAAGATAATAGAGAAACTATTAATTATTTCCTTATTCCTTTCACCGATTTTGTTCAAATTTTCACACATATATTTCATGATTATAGTTTAACCTCAAAAGTAAGTTGCAAAGTTACAAAAGAGGACTTTGCCTTCCCTTTCAATCCTTTCATCTTGCAGAAGTTTTCGCTGACTAAACGTAACGAGATTCGGTCGGGTGAGTTTTGCGTGGATCTGTCGGATTACCGCATCGCACAGCGCATCACCCTGGAGCAATGTCACGGGATGGAGGGAACGCAGGAATGGATCCATGAGAAGGTAGACAAACTATCCATCTATCTATCTATCTATCTATCTATCCATCTATCTATCTATCTATCTATCTATCTATCTATCTATATATCTATCTATCTATCTATCTATCTATGTATCTATCTATCCAGAGTCCTCCCATCTCTCTGATATCTATCTATCTATCTATCTATCTATCTATCTATGTATCTATCTATCCAGAGTCCTCCCATCTCTCTGATATCTATCTATCTATCTATCTATCTATCTATCTATCTATCTATCTATATATATATATCTATCTATCTATCTATCTATCTATCTATCTATCTATCTATATATCTATCTATCTATCTATCTATCTATCTATCTATCTATCTATCTATCTATCTATCTATATATCTATCTATCTATCTATCTATCTATCTATCTATCTATCTATCATAAGATCAAAAAAGCAAGATCTATCTATATCTATCTATCTATCCAGAGTCCTCCCATCTCTCTGATATATCTATCTATCTATCTATCTATCTATCTATCTATCTATCTATCTATCTATCTATCTATCTATCTATCTATCTATCTATCTATCTATCTATCTATCTATCTATCTATCTATCTATCTATCTATCTATCTATCTATCTATCTATCTATCTATCTATCTATCTATCTATCTATCTATCTATCTAATATATATCTATCAGGCCATAGTTTATCCAGACGTTGGACAAAGCCCTCCTCATGACATTTCCATTCTCTTCTGTCTCTAGCTATCCTGGGCCACGCGGCCGTCCCCATATAATGATGTTAGTTCATCTCTCGTTTCTGGAAGGGAAAGAGAAGAAAAGATGGAAGTAGACAAACTAATTTGGATCAAATACTTGGTCTCTGTGTTTGATGGTTGTTACGCTTACATTTTTTGTTTCATTTGTGTTGTTTGTTTCAGTTTAAACTTTGTTTTATATCAACAGTTTTGTTGTAGCATAGATTACATTTTGTTTAAATGCTTTTTTAATGAACGTTCGATTTTCTTCCATATCTACAGCCTGGGCAGCTAACGCACTATGAGAGTGGTTTCTGTCTGGACGTAGCAATAGGAAGGGTCTATCAGACGGAACTTATAACCAACCAATGTTCGGCTTCTACTAACCAGCGATGGGAGTTCACACACTACACGAAAAACCATGACAAATCAAGAAAAATGCCAACTTTTTTATAACCACTGCAAAGAGAATACGCAAGAGACTTGATAAGAGACGAACATTCTTCAATTTTCTTCCTTATATCAAAGAGGTAGTATCTCCTTGCTTACCCAGTCTGGGCAACTAACACACTTGGAGAGTGTTGTCTGTCTGGACGTAGCAATAGGAAGGGTCTATCAGACGGAACTTATAACCAACCAATGTTCGGCTTCGACTAACCAGCGATGGGAGTTTACACATTACACCAAAAACCACGGAAAATCAAGACAAATGTTTTTTTATAACCACTGAAAGAGCTGAAAGAGAATACGCAAGAGATTTGTTTAGAGACGAACATTCTTCAATTATCTTGCTTATCTACAGCCTGGGCAGCTCACGCACTGGGAGAGTGGTTTCTGTCTTGATGTGGCGATTGGAAGGGTCCATCAGACGGAACTTATCACCAACCAATGTTCGGCTTCAACTAACCAGCGATGGGAGTTCACACATTACACCAAAAACTATGACAAATCAAGAAAAATTTCAACTTTTTTATAACCACTGAAAAGAGAATACGCAAGAGATTTTATAAGAGAGGAACATTCTTCAACAGCCTGGGCAACTAACACACTTGGAGAGTGTTGTCTGTCTGGACGTAGCGATAAGAAGGGTCTACCAGACAACTTATAACAATTTTTAAAAAATAATAATAATATACCGTATTTGTATAGCGCCTACTGCGGAACAGCCTCTAAGCGCATTATTATTATCCCTGGTCATTCGGTACAGTTCAGAACTTCAGACCCAAACAATGTTCGGCCTCAACTAACAAGCGATGAGAGTTCACACATAACACGAAACACCACGACAAATCCAGAACAATTTTAAGTTTTAGATAATCATTAAGAGAATATTCAAGAGATTTGTTTAGAGATGCAGATCACACTACAGGGGAACGAAACGCTGGATTGTTCGCTTGCTGTTACTGTTTAGTGCAACATTCCTGTCATTTCTAGTCGTATATTTACACTTGGGTATCAACAATACCTGAAATAATCAATATTTCTGAAATCACTATCAACTGATTTGACTGACCACTGGAGGCTGCCACGTTTTCCAACTGTACCATACAAAATGTCATCTGAGCGTGCACATACAAAAGTGGGTTATGTAACCGTTGTTGTTCAATCTGGTGCTGTGTCAGTGGTTACATAACCCGCTTTTGTAAGCGCAAGGTCAGATGACGTTTCATATGATAGTTGGAAAACATGGCAGCCTCCATCAAAACAGGTAATAGTGGTTTAAAAAAACATTGATTATTTCCAGTATTAGTGATAACCAAGAAGAAATATACGAATAGAAGTGACAGGAATTGTGCACTTATCACGAACAGTCGCCCAAAATGCCCTTTTGGCTCCCCTTTAATAAAAAGTTTGAGCAAAATTGGGTGAAGATAATTCAATTTTATTTACGTTTGTATTAGTTAAAACGCTATTCATTTGCTATCAAATCAAAATATGCATTACATTACATTGTCAGATGTTCCTAGTTGATGGATTACTACGTTATGGCAAATTGTGTTTCTTTTTATTTGTACTTGTCTCATATTCAAACTTCTTTCAAGATTTATATTCAGGAGTTTACATTTATCGTAATTCTAAATGTACTAGTGATATGAATGAATGGAAATGTGATTTTTGTTCTCAATATGCAATATTTATATGTATATTTTTACTGTGTTAATTATGAATATTATTATTGTACCATGATCATTGTTGGTCTCTGGACCTTAGTATCATGTATTTTGATCATACCAGAAATACAATAAAAATAAATAACCAGAACGTCAATGACGTAGCGCTCATCCAGCATCTCGCAACATCAAATATCGCAAATTTCATGAGGTACACTTTTCAACTGGTCAAAAAATAAAAATGTGATGCCCTGAAAGGGACATAAAAATTAATTTAAAAAAAAATAGAGTGAAAAAAATATAAATTTGACGCCCCAGAAGGGATATGGGAAAAAAAAAAAAATAAATAAAAAAAAAAAAATAAAAAAATAAAAATAAAAAAAATAATAAATTTAAAAAAAATAATAATAAATAAATAAATAAATAAATAAATAAATAATACAAAAAAAAAAAAAAAATAAATAAAAAAATAATAAAAAAATAAAAAAATAAATAAATAAATAAATAAAAAATTACCATAATTAATTCATGGAGAAAAATTTCAAAATTCTGTGTAGAAGTTTAGTGTACCAAAGTTAGCTCTACCAGATAAAGCAAACCAAATCAAAATCGGTCGAGAAATGAAGGAGAAGAAGCATTTTTTGTGATTTTTGGAATAAATTTGCATAAATTACCATAATTAATTAATGGAGAAAAATTTCAAAATTCTGTTTAAAAGTTTAGTGTACCAAAGTTAGCTCTACCAGATAAAGCAAACCAAATCAAAATCGGTCGAGAAATGAAGGAGAAGAAGCATTTTTTGTGATTTTTGGAATAAATTTGCATAAATTACCATAATTAATTAATGGAGAAAAATTTCAAAATTCTGTGTAGAAGTTTAGTGTACCAAAGTTAGCTCTACCAGATAAAGCAAACCAAATCAAAATCGGTCGAGAAATGAAGGAGAAGAAGCATTTTTTGTGATTTATGGAATAAATTTGCATAAATTACCATAATTAATTAATGGAGAAAAATTTCAAAATTCTGTGTAGAAGTTTAGTGTACCAAAGTTAGCTCTACCAGATAAAGCAAACCAAATCAAAATCGGTCAAGAAATGAAGGAGAAGAAGCATTTTTTGTGATTTCGAATAAATTTGCATAAATTAGCATATATAATGAATTTCACGATTCTGTGTAGAAGTTTTAAATCCCCCTCCTAGCCCTATCTTATGAAACAATCAGAATCAAAATCGGTTGAAAAATAACGAAGAAGAAGCATTTTGAAAACTGTGGACGGACGGAAGGACGGACGGAAGGACGGACGGACGGACGGACGACGGACGCCACGGCATGGCATAAGCTCATCGGGCCCTTCGGGCCGGATGAGCTAAAAACCTGAAACTTGGAACAACAGGCTCATAATGTCTCAAGTGTCTATTAAATTACTCTATCCCACACCTGTCTGGATAATACCAGAATACCTAGTCCGAAAAGTCAGCCAATGTATTGAGGGTTCTCAACGATTTTTAACTTCTCATCCGTTCTGGATAGTATGACGTCATAATATTAAAGGACATCCCATAACGAGGTGGATTTTTTAGTCCGGCGTAAAGTGCTAAGTGTCGACTAACCCCCGACTAAGTCGATAACTTAAGTCCGGACTAACCTTTCGTATTCTGGTATAGTAGGCCTGTTTATGACTTTAAGCCAGCCTAAAGTGATAAGTTTGCAGGTTTCACTAATCTGAGGTGAAGACTGAAGTGTGGATTAGTTAGTTCAAGGTTATGGACTTAATCCAGCTTAAGTTGATAAATTTAGTAGAATACAACCCATTGTTGGAACCAATACTAAATCAAGTTTGTGGGTGAAATTTAGACTCATTGGCCCGAATTCTCATCAGTGGCTCAACTTGAGCCCGGCCTAAAAAAACAAAGGCTACCGGTAACACACCAGCAGACCTATTGTCTTGATGCTATATGGTCCCCGGAGATATTCTAATGGTTTCCTTTCATTATCCAGTCAATCCCTAGAGTTCTGATTTTAGGCATCAGGACAATGGGCCCTTTGAAATTCAGTTATAGTATAACAGGTCACCAGCAATACAATGTCCAGGATGATCCAGGATGCAAATTGGCTGATGACAGACTATACTATGACTGAATTTCAAAGGGCCCATTGTCCTGATGCCTATAATCAGAACTCAAGGGATTGACTGGATAATGAAAGGAAACCATTATAATATCTCCGGGGCCCATAGCAACAAGACAATACAAAATGGTGCAAAATGGGTTAACTGGTTACCTGTAGTATTTGTCTTTTTAGGCCAGGCTCAAGTCGAGCCACTGATGAAATTCGGGCCAATGGCATACCTGCCAACATTTGAAATTCAGAAATCTGTACCCACTGCGGGGGTCTGGGGGCGCAGCCGCCAGCGGGGTCAAGGGGCAGCGCCCTCTGAAGCTGAAGCATTTTGGGCAAAACAAAATGAAATGACGGGCTCTGGTTAACCCAAATTTGATATTTGTTAGTACATATTATTTTTACAATTAACTGACCATTACAGATGTGTGGACAGGGCTTGATAGGTTGCACTCTTTGCAGCCTTGAGTGTTTCTGGGGCATATGACGATGAGAAACACTTTCTGTCCCTACTCTGCATTGCCAACTTATGGGAGAGTAAGGCACCTAGTGTCGCTGTGCCTAAAAAAAAAAAAAGGTTCTAAAAATTCAGAAAATCAGAATATTCCGAATAAATCGGAACAGTTGGCAGGTATGCAATGGGCTTCCTAAAAAGATGTAAAAAATTGTTCCATAGGACATATGTATCCACCTGAAGAGAATTCAGGGCATTTTCAGGCATAACACAAAAGTTTAGAGAGAACAAGTAATCATACGTTTATATAATAGTAATATTTTATTTGTAATAGAGTCATGTGATCGTGTAATATTCAAACAATAATATACTGTCATCATAATTCAATAATTACATAATATGATACACATAGATCTATTATTTATTTATAGATCTCTGATTTGAATATTGCTAAGATTTGGTGGTTCGCTCCTGTCCTTAAAAACAAAATCGCAAAACTTAACAAAGAAAAGGGATAAAACAAATATAAGAAAAATTACAATTTTCAGTTCAAAATAGACCGATTTTACCACTTTTGAACAAAAATGGCAGGTAATACAAAAACAAAAGTTAATTGTACAAAAAAAGTACGGATAAACTTTGTTAATTTTCCCATAAAAGCTCTTCAACATACATTGTACAATTTGTTTAAAGTTTAGTAAGTTAGTAACTGAAGAGTACACCAATAAGAAAGTCATAATAGATTTGGCAGATTTTATAAAAACAAAAAAATGACTTTTCTCATACAGAATATTAGTGTGTGCCATTGTGTTGGCTGTTCTTCTGGGTAAACATAATTTTCTTCAGATAACTGTACATAGCATTGTAAGGCATGACATATAAAATAAAAACATAAACATAAACAAATGAAAACAAGGAGTTTCTGACTTATGATATGGTACATTAAAGGAACACATAATATGATTAGAAACATATGGGTAGAACATTCCGGTCATGATGTCTACATGTACATTTTACAATGCATGACATCATGTTGTTCCATAATCACAAATCCCTTACATAAAAAACAGCAGCTTTCTATTTCCATCATACAGCATTTTACGTGTGATGTAAGGCACCTAATACAGGGCTCGACACTCGCACTGGCCCGGGGCCAGTGAAATTGCACTTCGGGCCAGCAAAAATGTATAAAAGTCATATTTCGATGGCCCGGTCGGGCAAGCAGATTTTCAACCCGACATTGACAAAATGAGAACAATCTTGTTTTCTTCATCTACAATTACAGGTTTGATCAGGAAAGGGTGATATTTTGAAGAGTAAAAACTTTACTCATGAAATACAATTTTTCAGGCCAGTAAATTTTTCTATCGGGCCACCAGAAAAGGGGAAGAAATTATTTCACTGGCCCGACCGGGCAACTGACAAAAAAAGTAAGTGACCTGCCTAATATGACTCAATTGTGTATAAATCTTAACACCACAAATTTTCACAGCATGCTCATGAACATTGTTAATACGGTGATCAGTGCCTCTCTATCAAGTGTCGTACACTGTGGTACACAGCACATTGCAGAACACAATTCCATGCATGTTAGTGTTCAAATGCCTGTAGCAATATTCTGAAGTGTTTAACTTGGCATATATTCAGAGTTAGAATGGGAAATTAGGCATTTTTAAATGAAGTAAAAGGAATAAAAAAATATAATGGATCAAAACATGTTAGAGCCGAGTCAAATCGAATGGCTATTCGATATCCGACCGTGAAGGTCGGATACCGAATACAAATTTTTTGATTTTTTTTTTTTTTTTTTTTTTTGATATCCGACCGTTTTTACACGACTCATATTCGAAATTCAAAATATTTGATTTGACTCGGCACTAAAACATGTGTATCATTAAAAAAAAATCAAAAGTGAAATTCTTTAAAAAAGAAAAAGAAATTAAGTTTTCGTAAATAAAAAAGAAACTATATCTGATGTTTGTCTTCTTTGCGATCATCATTGTAGCATAATTTGATGCAGTTCCATTTTGTCTACGTCCAAAAAACTCCTGAAGATCTGAAATACACTATACAGGCACACATACTCTGAATTCCGATGAGTCGATAGTCAAAATAAGTTCAATATGACGCTGTCACGATTAATCTTCCCGCATGTGCTGTACTAGAAGTTGGAAACGTATTTGGCTTTTTCTGAAAACATGAGCAAAATGCAGAACCATGTTGGATCATGTCCTTTTCAGGCACAAGAAGCCATCCGTAATCTTCTCCAACTGTCTTTAGGTTTGGTTTAGGTTTAAAGTTTTTAATCAGCTCGCACTGCTCACTATATATGTGAACTAAAAGCATACAACACACTGAAAATAAAAAGAAGAAATGTTCTTTCCTTGAAGCAAAAGAAGCTACCACCAACCTTTTTTGTAGTCTATTCATCCAGCTTTCATTAGCTTTTAAATATAACAATGAAAGCACAGCAGCTACACCTGACACAGTTCAAATTCTTTATGATCCAAGCAAAAGGTGACGATCACACTCCATGAAGAAGCTACTCCATAAAGAAGCTACCGTAAACCTTCTTAAGTACATATTATATGTACCTGTAGTCTTTGGGTTCAGATGAATAGCTCGCTTGAATATTACCATGAAAGCACAACTATGGTAGACGCAAATAAATGTGCACGCCGTCTTCAAATGTTCCAAGACGTTAAGTAAATGAATCCATTTGGAGGTTGACTAGATGAAACTCGAGTGGCGTCTATATTTGCTGTTGAACACTTGTCGCCCCAGAGAGTGAAGTCATTATGGCTCTGTTGACATTGTGTCCAATGGTGTAATATTCTCCTACATTGAAGGGATTAAGGCATCTTCAATCCTCTACTGTTACGAAGCCTCTTTTCTTTGTTCAGTCAGTTATCTGAAGTATTCTAGAAATTACTTCTCAACATACTGATTGTCTTTCTTCGAGTTCAGAACTATTTTCCTGCAATTTAAGTTATCTGGCTCAACTCATGTGCTCCTTTGCAAACTGCTGCCTGTCCACCTGTTGAAGAAAGGGAAAGAAGAAAAAGAAAATGAAAGATTAGACAAAGCAAAAATTGATTACACATTATGCATGTTCAACTCATATTTTTCAACAAGATATTTTTCAAGAATTCTACCCTCCAGAAAACACCCTATTTATTATGACAAGAGAGAAAAACTTAAGACTAAACAAAGACTCTACAGTCAGTTGAGAATGAGGATCTTTTGTCAATCATGTCAGATGTCCCTTCCCTCCAGGTTTTGTAATTTAAGGAGACGTGTTGTCCATTCTGTTTACGCGTTATGAACGAAAATGGACACATGACATGATTGACAAAAGATCCTCATTCTCCATGACCACTGAAGCAAATCGAATAGGGTTTTCTGCAAGATGTAGGTAATAAGTTATAGTTTCATACCCTGAAATATCATTCTGATTGATCTACTATTTTAAAGTTATCGTTGCAGAAAGTCCCGTTGTAATTAATTTTGGGACATGTAGAAACTCTTGTATTGACCACAAGTCTATGAGAGTCTATCTGATGTGTCACTTTCGAATCCTGAAAGAAAAGCTTATGGGATAGCACCGATCTGTGCCCATGTTAATTACATTTGCCCAGGGTAAGTAAAATTTCATAAATGGTTTAGTTTGGCTGAGCGATTGAGCAAGTAAATTATTGGTCAACTACAGGAGAAAAATGTGATTCCTTACATGTAAGCCCTCTGCAGACAGAGCCGACTCGACCCGATTCGACTGGTTTTCATTCGGATCGGCTCAGTTTTCAGTGCCTTGCGACACATTTTGCCAGTCGAGAGACAGTCGGATGTCAATTGGGGCCTATTCAACACGATGAATCGGATCCGACCGACTGGGCCCAACTCTAGCCTGATTGAAACCAGTCGGATCGGGCTAATACAAATTAAAAACCCACCAATGTATGATTTGATTTGCCCAACTAGGCCAGTTAAGAAAAAGAGTTAGTGTGGAGGCTTGACTTACGAGTGCTAACTGTCTGCCAATGTTCCCTATTGTCACTCCTCCTTAAGAAAAAGAGTTAGTGTGGACGCTTGACTTACCAGTGCTAACTGTCTGCCAATGTTCCCTATTGTCACTCCTCCTTATGAAAAAGAGTTAGTGTGGACGCTTGACTTACCAGTGCTAACTGTCTGCCATTGTTCCCTATTGTCACTCCTCCTTAAGAAAAAGAGTTAGTGTGGACGCTTGACTTACCAGTGCTAACTGTCTGCCAATGTTCCCTATTGTCACTCCTCCTTAAGAAAAAGAGTTAGTGTGGACGCTTGACTTACCAGTGCTAACTGTCTGCCAATGTTCCCTATTGTCACTCCTCCTTAAGAAAAAGAGTTAGTGTGGACGCTTGACTTACCAGTGCTAACTGTCTGCCAATGTTCCCTATCGTCACTCCTCCTTAAGAAAAAGAGTTAGTGTGGACGCTTGACTTACGAGTGCTAACTGTCTGCCAATGTTCCCTATCGTCACTCCTCCTTAAGAAAAAGAGTTAGTGTGGACGCTTGACTTACCAGTGCTAACTGTCTGCCAATGTTCCCTATCGTCACTCCTCCTGAGAAGAACACGCATGGAAGCCACGATCTAACGTACAGGAAGTCTGGCTCTGTATATCTGCAATAAAAACAAAAAACATGCGAGGACAGATCAATAAGTTAGTTGATGAAAGTTTGATCAATACAAACATAAATGAAGGAAAAGGTTGTTGAAAATAGCTTATAACATAACGGTTTGCTTCATTCATGATACATGTACATTGTATGTATATACGCAGTAAGTTTGTGAACAAATCCAGGAAAACAGAACTGTTCCCAACATGTTTACAATTTTAACTACTGTACTGACCGGCGTAATCGCCGCATACTTTTTCCTTGAAAAAAAAACGCAAAGTTGGGGTGCGGCGCGTACGCGGCGATAGTCAAATTTTGACTTTTTACAGGCCCCAAAACAACACATTTCCGCATGTGTGGGACTAAAATGTATTGCGTGATAAAAACATACAAAACCAAATTGTATAAGTTTACCCTGGCCTAGAATGGTTTCTCACCTTTTTTGCTGATATTTGCTAAATCCGATACATTTTTAACTTTGAAGTTACGATATTAATGAACAAACTACCACTACCAGCGCCGCGCTTGCCTGTCATTACGCCGATTAGCATTGGTGTTTTTGGTATGATGCAGCGCGCACGCGTGATACGTACGGCATTGCACAGTAATACGGGGTTCTCTGTAGTACAGTACAGTAGGGGTACGGTAGAGTTTGGTTATTTTGATCGAGTATTCGAGTTCCATTTAGTACCACTTCAATGGTACATCGTATGCAGCAATACTGACTCGTAGCTTGCAGTGCTAGTGGCAGTTTTATTGTTTTATTGTCGCCAGTTTCCCTAGCGCACTTTTCTCCCACTTTTTAAAAAATTCATTTTATTGCTCAAAGTCCTCAAAGTCGGCATGCGGCCTTTACGCGGCTGCAGCGATTACGCCAGTCAGTACGGTATGGGCTACACTGTTTATATGTGGGCAATCAACCCTGGCTGTAACATGGTTTAAGAGGAGGAAGATAATAGTTGCTTGACCACTTTTGAGAAATCTATCAAGTATCTTATCGATCAATCTTAAAGGACAATGAAATCCAGACAAATTGTTGTATGCACTATAAGACACTAAATATAATTAATAGTCTTTGAAAATTTGAGCACAATCGGACAAGAAATAAGAAAACTATGGCTCTTTGAAAAGAGCCATGTATTTCTTTGAGTGACTCAAATTGGCAACGCACTCTGGCAAAGTTGTGGACAACTCCCCATACATTTTGTACACAAAATTTCAGTTTTGTTAAATTTTCTCAAAATTTATGTTTACCCTTCGTTCGAGTTCAACATATGTTTTGTAGAATGCTTTTATACATTACATATCATGAGTTGGGGGAATGGGAAAATGTGACTATGAAGAAAACTGTAAAAATGGGGACATTTGTGTACAAAACATATGGGGAGTTGTCCACACACTTCCCCATAGGAAAAATGGACATCTTCAAAGAGCCGTAGTTTTCTTGTTTATTACCCGATTATGCTCTAACGTTCAGAGATTGTTCTTCTTAATCTCTGCAAGACTATGAAAGTAACATTTTGCTTGGGTTTCATTGCCCTTTAAATGAAATTTGCATGCTTTTTTTCATTATCATGGGACCAATATTCTCTAATTTCAAATACTTGTATTTCAATTAAATTTACCTGTAAACCCCTTTGTAGACGAGCAGTTGTGTGATGATAGTGGCTAGAAAGGCGATGGTGAGTGCAAGTCCGAATCCACTTCTCGATCGGTCAAACAGCCACCAGAGACCCAGGGACATGGCGGCCAGTGTGAGGGAAAACTGGAGGTTGTTGGCAAACTCAATTTTCTGTGATGCTCTGAATTAAGGAACATATCACTGTACATGATCAACATACTTCACCAAAAATATTACAGAAAGTCTACATTTATTTATTTCGTTTTTTGTAGCACTGGTATGGACATGTAAAAGTCTCCAATAGGTGATTTGGGAGTTTAGCTTCAATATTTAATTTTGTAAAATTATTTAATAAAAAAAACTCATCAAAACCAGGAAAAACAAAGAAATGCATATAAGAACGTGACTGTTCTTATGCATTTCTTTTTGTCTAATGTTTTTATTTTTCAAATCTTAAATGTCCGTTATCCATTATAACCCCACGCCGCGCCCCAGTCTTTTTAGGGTGAATGCACTTGCATGTACATGTAGAGAATGCATACAAGACACTACTGTTAGCAAGCCAAAGTGAGCATTTGTGTAAGGTCATTCTGTGCACAGTTATGCCTCCAAGCAGTTGTGTAGCGAGGAAGGGGCACGTGCCCCCCCCCCCCCCCACCCCAACAATAAAAAAATCCCCCTATCACTATCAGTCCAATGTAACTGCCTCTTTATGTGCACTCATGCATGAATGTGTATAGTTGCATGCATTTGTGCTGCATCTGTATGAATATTTTTAGTGTGCATTTGTGAATGGATGTGTTGGTGCAATCTCACACACACACACACACACACACACACATTTGTGTGTGGCCTGCACAGCGCATTTGTGCATACCATAGATGCCAGTATGCATAGATGTGTGTGTGTCATATTACAGATGCTCTGCGCTGCCCTGGTACTACACAATGTACATGTACACAATACACAGTGCACAATACTACACGTATGTGTATGTGTATCACATCGACCTACTTTTCCGTATGACTGACTTATCCAATTTCCTCCAGGTCAATGATGATTGTATTTACTACCAGTTGGAGGCTATGCTTTTTCATTTTCCTCCTTGGTGCATTAAACCCATTCAAATGTCCCCTTGGTGGCTCGGTCAAACAAATGACCTACAATTTTTTTTTTAGGAAAAAAGTACAAATCCCATCATATATATATACGCCTTAATTCTGCCCATTTCTTTGAATAAAATCCTATCAATATGCCTACTTTCCAATACAATACATTCACATTTTTGTTTTTCTTTTTTTCCCTAGTGAATAGGTTGCATCCAATTACCTCCAAAGGGTCAGCAAGCGACCTACAAATCCTTTGATGCTATTCCCTTGAATTAAATCCAGCATTCAAATGTCCCCTCAGTCAAATAAATGACCTACATTTGTTTTAATAGTAAAAATCCCTACATGTATACACCATCTGCCCATCTCTATGAATATACTTTCTACCAATATGCCTATTTTCAAATACCTATGTTCATATGTTTGTTTCTATTCCTTTGTTCCATCCAAATATCTGAAGGGTCAAAACGCGACCTACAAATCCTTATACAAGCATTTTCCCTTGAATTATGGGCACTTTCCAACACAATAAGCTGATGATAGGGTTAGGCCCAGTGCACTCTATGTATGATTATTGTTGTAGTTCCAAAGCAGGCCAACAGACTACACACATTTTGTGTTGATTTACATTATCACAACCAATTAGCTTTATTGCTTAAATAATCTTTTGTTTTTGTTTACTAAAATCATTTTCATGATCCCCAAAATCTTGCTAAAACAATGTTTAAATGTATATAGAAACAAGTTTTAAATTGATCCGTCGACCGGTTCTTGAGGTATTGCGAGAACGAAAACGGGACGGACGGACGGACAACCCGAAAACACACATGATGTAATGCCTCCACTTCGTTGGCCGAGGCATAAAAATAACAAATAAATAAATTATCGAGAGAGGTAACTAAAGACTTCTACTACTAGCCAAATGTTTCTTCGTTTAGAAAGGATACAGCGCAGGCATGGTTGATTCCAACAAAGACGGCGAGGCATCTCATTACATGGGACCAGTCTCGCTTGAAGTACGGTGTCTCTCCGAGTTTATCATCTATACAGGGGTAGAGGAGGCCAACTAGAACTGTGGGGGGAAATCAGAATGAAAAGGGAGGAAATGAAAGATATAAATTATCATAACCATTTCAGTAGAGCCTCATAATCAACATAATTATCATCAGACTATGGAGCATTGCAAACATTGCAATCCTAGCATCATTCTATATAGCAAAGAAAAATAAAAAGGAAAAGAAATTCATGATCCTCATCATCACCATCAATATCATCAAGACATCATCATCATTCATTATCACAATCGTTATCATTATCACCATCACCAACAGCATCATCATCATCATCATTCATTATCACCACCAACATCATCATCATCAACAACAATAAATCTTCGCCATTTATGTGCAGCTGATCCATAGAATAGAGCGACCCACCAGAAAGAGATACTGTTGATTGTTTTGGGTGGAAACAATGTCACACTTCTCTGCACTTGGAGAAGATATAATCATCATCATCACCATTGGGAATAATGTCACATTGTTCTGTAATTGGGAGAAGCTATCATCATCGTTGTCGCCGTCATCGCCATCATCATTTACCATCATAATCATAATCATCATCCACATCATCACCACCATTGGGAACAATGTTACATTTTCTGTACAATGTACTTGGAGAAGCTATCATCATCATCAACATCATCATCACCACCATCATCCGGTGGAAACAATCACATTGTTCTGCACTTGGAGAAGCTATCATCAGCAGTATTAACACCGTCCTCCTAATGATCATCACGATCATCAACACCAATCATCTTGATTACTTAAATTATTTTTACCTGCAGCTGATCCACAGAATGGAGCGACCCACCATGCGGAGGAAGAGATACTGTTGATGGTCTCGGGGGGAAACAATGTCACATTGTTCTGTACTTGGAGGAGGTTGAGTACTAGTGCCATAATGATACCGATGATGAACAGAACTACGCCTCTCCTGCATAGACTCCGGCATATCTGAAATAATATAGCAAAACATGCAAAATGTACAAGTTTGAGTAGCTGCCTACATGTACCACTCATTTATAATAATTAAATTAACACAAATATTTATTTTGAATTCATTTTCTCACTTATTTCAAAACATAAACAAAACAAACTGTCCAAACCATTATCATCTTGCCGAACCAGACAAGTCCTGTGTGTATTATTTTAAGCGTTCAATGTAAAATGCTATTTTCATGGAGGCAGGTTTGGAAAGTAGTCCTAAAAAATAAAATGTAAATGTAATTTGTTGCTCCCTTCATCATTCATGCAAACTTTGTTATACAATTGATTGTTTGAGTTGTTAGAGCTCTACTTGTATAAGGTTTTATCAAATGTTCACATACCTTTGTTTTTTGTCTGTCCAGGAGTATGGCCATGGATTGACCAAAGGATGGATTGCGTCTGTGAGCGCGTTGCTGCTGGGTGGTGTGCTGTGCCTGGGCAGACATTGTGCTTTCGGAAGCTCTGTTTCCTTGATGTACTTAAACAATTTACTGTCAATAAAAGTTGGCTTTGAGTTCCTTCCTTATACAGAGTCAGTAGTGCTCACACTATTACGCGAGCACCAACATCCCTCCGTAGGCCATTCAGTGCTGTCCAGGTTTTGAACTGGAAGGAGTGGAAGCTACTTGTAACTTGGTCGGTCAATGGCAGGTTTGACTATGCCCTCTGGATACTAGAAGTCGTCCCCTGATCAGGTACATGTAGCGGATCACCAAGTGGTCATGTTCAGTTGTAACTACATGTAAACAAATTGAGAGAAATACAATTTTAAAAATAGGAGTACACTCAAATTCGAAATATATCATAGATCATGAATAAACATCGCTCAGTGCGTACAAACACATGAGTGATTGACTCATCAAACAGATTTCAGATGATCAGGATTTAGAGCGCAACATGGATTTAGACGACACAGAGTTTGGAGAAATATATAGCCTACATGACTGTACATACTGCAGAGTGCAGCAAAAAACTTGTGCCACTGTGCCAAATGTAAGTCAATAAAGCACAACCGAACATTGACACCAAACTACCTTTTTTATTTGTGTTTGTTCTAAATAAATAGCAGGCTTAAATCACATGATGTGCATGTGTACACCGTGTACACCGTATATTTTACATTTTAAGTAATAAACAAATCTAATTTTGGCACGATTGTAAAATATCTGGACTCTCGAGGGTACATATCACATAAAACGAACGGAACAAAGACCTGTCCTTCAAATCTAGGGACATCATGTGAATATGTACAGTATCAGTCAAAATAAACTAACCAGTTTACTGCAGTATCCCTATTATGTGTACAAAATCAATAGGGATTACTGCACACAAACATTAGGGGGGTTAGTTTATTTTGACCAATACTGTACAAACTTTTCAGTTATTTCGTAAAAATAGCCTACCCCCATGAATCAAGATAAACGTGTTTACAGAACAGTAGGCTGCCAAGTTATTGCATAATATTTACTGTATGTAATCGTGGTATTTTGAAGTCGGATGTACATGTAATATCAGACAATTAAGCATTATCACATCATTATCACAGAATGGAACAAAGGTCGAGGCCATGTTATCTACATACCTGTACCATGGTCTAGATCTCAAAGGTTCTGTCATTCTTGATGACAGTTACTACAAAGAGACTACGGACTATATCATAATGACACAATTAATGTACAAACAAAGTGAACTATTTAAAGCTTTTCTCACCCTATACTTCAGAAAATCAATATTGAGTTGAGTTGACCTTCTCGAACTTCAATAACAGAAAGGGTAAAAATGGAACCAGTGCTGGCAAAATACCCAGTACTGTACAAGTTTGTTTTGAAGTAGGTCAATTACCACATTATCATAAGATAAGAAGCTTTTCAAAACTGGCACACTGAACTATCTTTGTAATCTTTAAATCATGATAACCAATGTTGTGAGCCTGGTCATGTGATGTAAATAAACTGCTGATAAACCAGAGTTATAGACAAATGCTCATGATCGATGTATTATATATGCGATAACCTGGTCTCAATGACCTCCAATTATCCTTAACCCGATTGACAAAATGTTGTTCGTATTATAATTATAACATGTGATTGAGGGGCCGTATAAGAAATAAAATTCATTGTCATTGTCATTGTCATTGGCAATGTATACATTGTAAACCTAGACTGCACAGCCTGATTGTAAAACATATTTATCACTTACACGTAACGTTCCACAACAAAAGAAAATGAAGAACATTCTAACTTTCTGAGTGATACAATTTATCATCTAGACCTCAGTTACTGTACTAGTTGTATTTCTACTAAATCTAGGCTAGCAGCATTACATTTTGACACTCACAGACCGGTTTCATTCACCTCAACTTCTACCAACAATTGTAATTGTACCACCTTTCCTTTTTATAATCATCATTGTCATGATCTGAGACAATGTCAAATCTTCTTATTCAATAGTATAGAGTGGACTCATGAGTAGACACTTGGGCCATGAAAAATAAATGGTTGGATTGGCGTAACCCGCCCGCCCCTAAAAATACCGGCGCTAATGCACGCCGACCCTAGAGGTTTTTTCTGATTTTTTTTTTTTTTTAATAATAATAAAAAAAATTTTAAAAAATTAAAAATTGCAATAGAATTTGCAATTGCAATGTGTTATACATGTGTGTGTTTTTGTGTATTTGTGCGAAGAAAAAAAGAAAAAAAAAAAAAAAAAAAAAAAAAAATCCCTACCGACCTACCCTAATTTTTGGTTACCCGTTACGCCAATCAAACAATTATTTTTTTTTGGCCTTATCTAAATGCAAGGCCTACATGTACAAATTGACAATGCAGAGACCAGAGTAACTTTGATTTATTATTCAAGAAAAAGCAAAAACTCAATTCTATACTCTGGATTTAGTTCCATCAGTGCAATCGAGCATGTTTATATAATTATTATACTAGCTTTCTGCTTTTAACTCCAGTCTTTACTTTGTCTATATACCAGGGTAGGAAATATAGGGGGGCTGAGAGCGATTTTGCCCAAAATAGCCCCCTAAATGTAGTACAAGTAGGTAGCCCCTAAAATTACCATCTGTTAAATATTTTGCAATATCCATCAAATTAAAAAAGTAGCCCCCTAAAATAAAAAATTCCTGCATTGCTATATTATAATAAATGCCTCTAATTGTTGTACATGTACTTGTAGTTGTATCAAAAGAAACAATTATAAGCCATTAAGAGATGCTGGACAAGGTATGGAAAGAAAAAATGTCATGACACAAACTTGGGGACATGGTCTCTCATTTTGCCTTTGACTTGCCTTGTTTCATTAAATTTTCAATTAATTATCAACTTGGCTCCTCATTGCATATTTTCATATCGCATTCGCAGGTAAGGCCATGAAAAATAAATTGTTGAATTGGCGTAACCCGCCCGACCCTAAATATTTTTTTGTTTTGTATCCGATTGCGATTGCGATCTATATCGAGGCAAAAGCATGACTAGTATCATTCGCTATCGATATTTGCTGCGCTGAAAACCCGGAAATGTTGCGGACAGAATGGCTTTTTCCCCACTAAAATACTATGCGTTTCGAGCGGTTTTGGCCAGCACCACCATTTATGTGTGTGTGTGTTTGTGTGTTTCAGTGCCTGCGTGTGTGTTTGTGTGAATTTGTGCGAATCCTGCGAAAAAGAAAAAGACCTATGTACCCTCATTTTTGGTTGCCCGTTATGCACTTGTCAATGTAAAGTCCCACCCTGCTACCCCCCGACATGGGTGCGTCATTCCCTGGTTTGGTCAGTCAAATATGTGACCCAGGTGTGCCTCATTTAACAAGGTTTGTCGGTCAAATTTGTGACCGAGGTGTGCGTCATAATCCTACCCATGTCAGTCAAAAAAATGACTTAGGGTAAGTCATGGTACATCATTTGGCTATGGAAAAAACAGTGATAAATTGCACGCATAATTTGCCATTGCAAAGTTTCGCACGCACGCCGCGCTGGGTAGTTGCTCCGTTTTATTACAGATTCACAGGATATGTTCCCAGCCCGCGATCTTGGACTGCGTGCACACACCAGCGCGCTAGCGATCAGTAGGGCTCAGTGCATGCGCTGCAGTGACATGATGTCTCGGCTCCTGCCAAAGCTCGCTGCATGCGTTGAGCGTGGGTGTTTTTGTCATTCTCAAATCGTTTCCTAGATGTGTGTCAATATGTGCGTCATTTTCCACCTTTTGTCTGTCAAAATTTTGACTCTAGTGCGAGTCAATTCACCAAGGATGTCCGTCATTTTTGTGCCTGAGGTGTGGGTCATTTTCAGTGTTTTGTCAGTCAAAAAAGTGCCTGAGGGGTGTGTCAAAAACCATGTATGGTCATCCAAAAAATGACCATGACGCACCCATGCCGGGGGGGTAGTAGGGTGGGACTTTACATTGACAAGTGCATTACTCCAATGGCAATGCAACAACAACAAAATGTTGGCCTCAGTCTCAGAAGGAGAATTTGGGAAATTTGTATTCCATTCAGAATCAGAGATTGAGTCAGAGTCAGAGAACATTAACAGATGCAATTGCCATGAATGATTGCATCTCCGTACATCATGCATGTATCTAGCTCAACAAATCTATCGTTTTCATTTAATTGCAGTCTTTTTACTGTCGGCCATTCTAACAATACATGGCCAAAACCATGAAAACATTAAAACTTTAAAAGACTGCAATTAAATGTAATAAAAGAGGCCATGCCGTATGGCGAATACAGTTTGTTTGCATAAATAATAATCATGATAATTCAAAACAAGTTACAAATACAATACTGCTGTCTGCTGATGTCAAACTCAAGTGTCAACTCCTCAAGAGATAACTGATCTGATCAGACTCAGTCAAATCACTCTCACATCACAAGTCACATCACCATCCAAAAATAACATTAACAATAATATATTATTAACAACATGAACATCTTCGAGATAGGCTGCATTATAGCCCTTTGAAGATTATAGAAGAAGAAGAAGAAGAACATGCAATCAACATTCATTTCCCGACACCCAGTCACAGCACGCACAGCTCTCAGTGCCACATCAAACTGAAGTCAAACTCAAAAAGACATCATTCATTCGTTGAAGAATGAAGATCAGCATGATCATCAGGATCAGTTTTTATGGCATAAATTTAAGAATTAATCACATTTAAATCAACAAAGTCCATGTTTGAATGGTCCAATCTTACCTTAGCTTGCTTCTTGTAGGCTTGACAAGTGAAGGCGGAAATGTGAACGTGAGAAAAGGTGAGTTTCTGTCTTGAATGTTGGCTGGTTTCGATACGGAAGCGACGTTTGCTGCATGCATTGTCGACATTTCGTTGTGTTATGTTTTGGTTGAGAAAATCGAAAGGTCAATCAGCTGTGACATGTGAACTCAAATGCTTAGCGCGTATACGGAGAGTCTACGAATGGTGCGACGATCGCGCGATCGGCACATCATTATGCTAATCTTGTATGGAGGATCGCCTAGTTTCGGCCAATCATATTGGCGAGTAACTCGACTGAGGCGAATATTATGAATAATTCATTACCCGGCCTTTCGACCTGGTCTATGCTCAAGCCACTACATCTTATTATGTCGTAACAAAATCATTGGTGTTATTTGATTAGAATAGAAAAAATATAATTTTACTCTATACAGAGTTTACCTGATACATGAATATAATTGAATTTGAATCGATTTAGTTGTATTCAATAACAAAAACGTAAAAAACATATTACAGAATAAACTGTACTACAGGAATAGAGGAAACTAAAGACTGATGGTTTTGTTTTGAGGCTAGCTTTTTAGAAGTATTAGTCTATGAAAAATAACCCAAATACACTGCAATGTCAAAAACTATTTATGTTTGTGGTCCTAAACTTGATGTGATATGTATTTGTAGTTCAAATGTAATTCATAGCATATCAATAACACGCGTCAATGAATACAGAAATACATTTTCCTTTAATATAAACAAATCTAAATGTGTTTCATTTCACATTTCCACTGTGTGTATTTACGTAGACTATCAATACTACCCTCTCACACACAACGTGCCCTACATATTTCATTGACCTGACCCATTTCATTGTTACTTTTGTGAATATATTGCCCTCATCACGTGCCACGCTATGTTTGTATTTGAGACTAAAATACTACACGGTACAAAAGAGATAGCAGTAGAATAGACAAAAAATAAATAAAGAGACCAAAAATAAATCGCGCGATAGTGGCATTACTGGCAAAGATCCAGCAAACCGTTGTTATTCAATCTAACAAATAAATAATAAAAAAAAACATAAAATAGATGCGGGGCGTTTCTCGAGGCTTGACCCTCTTCAACCAATAATAGAGCTCCATTATATCCCCTTTGCATTTTGTTTACCGTCGTTATCAAAGCTCCATCTAGGTACTAGGTACCTTAAAAATAATCGTTCGTATTTTTAGGGGTGTAGTCACAGGGGGCTGGGGTATAATATCTCACCCCCCCCCCCCCCCAACAACAAATTATTATAGATCCTGCAGCGCCGCTACCCGCACCATGGTCCTTAGGCCATGAAAAATAAATGGTTGGATTGGCGTAACCCGCCCGACCCTAAAAATACCGCCGACCCTAAAGGTTTTTTTTCTGATTTTTTTTATTTAAAAAAATAAAATAATAAATAATAATAATAATAATAATAATAATTTCTCAAAAATTTTGCGATATTTGTTATTTGTGTGTTACATGTGTGTTTGTGTGTATTTGTGCGAATCCTGAAAAAAAAAAAAAAAAAAAAAAAAACCTACCTACCTACCCTAATGTTTGGTTGCCCGTTACTCCAATCCAACAATTTTTTTTTTTTGGCCTTAGTTATAAAACAACAAAAAGTACCTCGAATTCTTGGGTAAATACTATAACCAAACATCATATTAAAATCTCAGTATCCTCAAACCCTCAAAATCTTCCATCGGCATTTATAATACCCTCGAGGAACCAGTAACATGCCCACGTATTACTTGAAATGCTAGGTAGGTAGCCCCCGGGGGCGAAATTTTTTTTCCCAAACAGGTTTACAAATCCTTGTGAATTACCGACTTGGTCAATAGACCACGGGGGGGGGGGGGGGGTTGTCCTCATTGAAAGGGGGGTAGACTACTCATGCGTGACCAAGAAAACGAGTCAATTAGGGTGTTTTTTTACGATCAGGCGAGATACTCGAGTATCTCGAATAGGGGTCTCAAAATCACCCAAAATCAGGAAAAAGGGTATCTTTTTTAGGCTGATAAATTACTCGTTTAGGGTCTCAAAAACTCAGCTTATATATACTTGCTTAGGGTATCAAAA